>JBAJNP010001821.1:0-54294 GCA_036877545.1 Yasuhikotakia modesta | reverse complement strand
GGATTGTGTGTGTGTGTGTGCATGTGTTTAGGATTGTGTGTGTGCATGTGTTTAGGATTGTGTGTGTGTGTGTATGTGTGTGTGTGTAATTGTGGCTATTATGCTAGAAGGTGGATTTTTAGGATTCTTTGTTGAGCTGTCATCAGACATTTATTTTGTCTGGCCAGTAGCGCCCCCTGGAGGACATAAGGACCAACTAAAGGGATCACGAACAAAAAAGGTAAACTACAAATGACACAATTTTTGCTTATATACGTATCATATCAGTACCGTAATATTATTTTAAATTGTAAAGTATGAATCCAAGTATATATGCAATGCAATTTTATTTCCTTTTGTTCATGGTGATATAAAAATGTCATTTTGTTTTACTGTAAAACTTTTAAAATATTACAGTGATGAAAAGTAATAAAAACCACCATTTAAATGAGGATATAAAACTGCTTGTTATGCATGTTAGGAATTCACACCAACTCATTCAGTTATACCGCAACAAACTATGAATGTAGTTTAAATAGGTCTTTAAATGATCTAGTTGAGCCTTTATAAAAGAAAGCAGAAATTGCAGAGTAGTGTTCGGGTTTGTAGCTGAACAGGGCTGTAATATAGTTGTAGGTGTGGCTGGACAGGGTCTTTCTGTACTCTCTGTGGGACAGAAAGTGGCATGTGCTGTAGTTTCTCATCCATAAAAACACACACGCACACGGAAACACACACACAAGCTTGCTTGTGGCAAACACTTGGGTGAGACGCAACCACAAGACAGTCCAAATCAAACAGCTTTTCTATATTATTTGCATGTTTCCTTTTTCTCTTCATCTTCTGGGTGAAAATGATTTACACGCTGACTGCGCAGTTTTTGACAAACACCCTAAACAAACGCAACATTTTGCGATGCAAAACTCAGGCTTTATTAGCAGCTTATAAAACATTGCGGTCGGCAACACCACAAAACGCCGCTTTGATGCCGGGACGGCGTATCTACACCAGCCCTGCCAAGACTGCGATGGTTCAACCCCAGCTCGTATATATACACAATGCAAACCACAATCACCTCGGCAGGGATCAGAGTAATAACAATTAAACAAACTTTAAACACACACAAATAAGCTTAATGCACTAGTACGTACACAACACTTTCATATAAGCAGGGTAAAATAATCTAACACCACACACCCTGAATAAACAAACATCTTTTTTCCTCAAAACGTAGACAATTTATTTTGCTTTCTTCTGTTGAGGAACATAATCCGAGTTAATCTTGTTTGGAGACTTCAAACAGACAGCAAAACCACATCTGACATCTACAGTGTGTACTTTTGAGGGCAAGTGTGTGTGAATAGATCCTGGGTACATATAGTTTGCTTTATCGGACCTCTAAAGAACATGATTAATGTTCTTCGTGACCTGATATCAGTGAGATGTGTCCGGATAGAGAACCATAATATAAGATCAAGAACTTAGCTCAAGAACTCTATATAGCAAAAACATTTATTAATAAGATCTCAGCTGAAGATGCTTTAAGATCTTAATGTTGTGGTGAAGGAACTTAGAAGAAATCAGGAGGTGTGTGTTGTGAAGGACTTAAGCTAATGTGGTTTGCAAGTGTGTTTTGTTCCAAGGTGCTAAATGGGCTTGATGGATTCAAGGACGGAGGAGACATCTCTGGTGAGGCTGCCGAAGGCGACGTGATGGTGGAATTGTCTGAAATATTGTCCGCTCCAATGCTCTCCTGATATTGATGATTTCTCCTGAATTTTGCACGAGCATTCTGGAACCAAACCTGCAACAAATAAAGACGCCACTCAGCAAACACAGCGATAGCTTGGCAAAGGCTTTTATCTAATATTGTACCTCACACTTATTACTGGACCAACGTGAGGTACATATCTAACCAAAACAGAGATCACACATCCAGAAAGGCCATTCAGACCTGGAGAACACGTTTTGTGAGGCCGGTTTTTTGGGCAAGCTCTTTGAGATCTTTGGCGTCTGGATTGTGGTTGTGGGTGAAGAAGGCTTGCATGCTCCTCAGCTGATGGTGCTTGAAGGACGTTCTCATGCGTTTGGACTTCTGAGAGCTAAACTGTCTCACTCTCTCCAACAGGTCTACACCCATATCACTCACATCTACAACACACACACACAGAAAATTTACAAACTCATTCATCTCATTCTTTGATATAAAAACAACGACTAACATTTGTATTGCATTCTGAAGCCGTGCATTAATATATTTCAGTTATTTCAAAATTACCCACAATGCATTACCTGAATTATAAACAGGGTCTGCAGCATCCAAGTTTTTCCTCCTCCGGGACCGCCCCCTCTGCACAGGGACCCCTTCATCATTTGCTCTTGGGGTCTTAGAGTTCGGCTCTACAGGAGACACGTCTAAATAATAAAGCTGGTTTTCCCCGTGTAAGAGCATTTGGAAATGGACTTGGCAGTACACTGAAGCGTCTCTCATCCCAAAATGGTCTCCGGTGAACAGCACTTTGTCACAGGTGACGCAGGAGAAACAGTTTAGGTGATACACCAGACCTCTAGCGCGCATCACTATCTCTGAGGCCGGGATACCCAGGTGACATCGGCCACATCTTTGCAAAGAAAACAGCCTGAGAAGACAAGCTGTTATTAAACACAACATGAAATCAAAATAATTCTGGCTATCAAAGACAAAACGATTCTGACTGTCAGAAGACTGAAGGTTTGTACAAATATAAGGAAATTTATGAATTTGTTTACAAATTGAGTTTGTGTTTTCTGTCATAAATTGCAGAACAGGTTGTCAAATATGTTGTTAGTTTATTAGTTATGCAATTTATTATTTACAGTTTCTATTGACAAAAGCTTTGAGTGATCTATTATGTATTAATATTTACGTTTTGTTTTTGTGATCAATATTTACTAGATTACAGACGCATGGTTTAGTTAGATAGTTTAGTTAAAGTCAGAAGTACAGATGCAAACTTGTGTGTGTTTATATTGTACCTGTAGTAGTCGTCTTTACAGTAGATGTCCCCGTGTTTACTGAAGCACGTGAGCTCTGACTCCAGATCAGCTTGACACGCGCTGCATTTCAAGCACCGCTCGTGCCACTGACGGTCAGCCGCGAGCAGGTAAAACCGATCTGAGATCAGTCTGCCGCAGCCCGCGCACACCAGCGAGCTCTGAAACGACACAAACCTTAATCTGTGCTCTTCAAACTTACTTTTCTTATTGCCTATATATTTTGAATATCACAATTGAACAAAATGTCATGCATCGATTCATTTTCAAATGTTAGGGCCTTATTCATTTTTTCTGAATTGTTTGGTGTTTTATGTTTTATGTTGTTTTACATAAATAAAATATGTCTGAGCCATAAAACGTAAATATTAATCAGTCTAAATAACAATAATAATTCAACACTTAAGTTACATGCATTTTTAGAAATAGGCCGTTTAGCACAATCTTTTGGAAAAACGTGCCTATAGTACAAAACAATATACGTACAGTTATGTAAACGCAATTGTTACTGTAATACGATGAATTTCATAGTATTAGTTTGGTTATGTAATATTTCTTTACGTGTAATTGAAACCTACAGCCTAATACAATTTTATCACTGAAGCAACCAATAGCCAGGTTACACATATACTTATGAGTCAAACAGACATAAACAGCCACTAGACCTTATACTTTTTTTGCACTGATTAAAATATTTTTATGAGCTTAAACATTTACACATAAATAAAATATATACAAGGAAAAAACAACCTTATTTATTTATCTATCACTTTTAGGCTATAGTGTAAAACACTGCTACACAACAAGAAACGATTAAAACAAACCAACTCAATTCTTCGTCCTGTATAAGTGCATCAAAATTCATTCTTACCTGTTTATTGTCTTCCATGTTAAGACGATTGCCCTGTTTATTTCTCTGCACTATGATAAATGCTTATATTCCACCTCCAGACTAGTAAAGTGAGATGCCCCTGGTTTGTAACCACTCAGGTAACTATTCAACCACGCGCCTCTTGCATCACCGTTCAGAAGATGCACGGCTTGCGGTCCAATATTAAGAACGTAACATTTCTAATGTCCCATCAAATGCACAAATAAACTGTTTGCAATAACAAAATCCCGGATCTATTGAGGCTGAGGAGGACGTCGTTCGTCGGGCTGAGTCCTGGGGGTGGACCTGCGGGTTGGCAAGTTTCCTCTGACTCGTATTGGTTGCCCGTTTCCCTGTTGCGCTCCGGGTTTACGAGAGGATGCAAGCGCTTGGTTACAGGAGGCGTCTTTGTTACGGGTGCTGGTGTAGTTAAGACTTAACAGTGCGATGGTTTGTTTCCATGACACCATTGAAAGTAATTTAGATCAAGTAAGTGCGATTATTATGTTATTCTGTTATATGAGATAAAGCTTAATGCACAAAATGAGATGACATATGTAATGAGAAACTTAATGTCCAGGGAAATTTACTCAGCAATTTTCTGTGTTGTAATTCACATGGCAGCTTTTCATTTACATCTAATCCAAAGCAATTTGCTACAGCTAACTTTGTGTTAATGAAAGAAAGAAAGAAAGAAAGCAAGAAAGAAAGAAAAAGAAAGAACGTGTCTAAAACGTGATCACATTTATTTTACGTCAACATTCTCCATAGACAATCAGTCAAACGCTGCGGTGTATATTTTGATTTAATAAGTGCAGCACATTAGTTTGAGACTCAATCCTTTACTGCACTCCTAAAAACACATCCACACTGACCATCTGCCATACAGCTGTTGCAGCTGTTGTTGCAATTCATTGTTGTAATGCCCAGGCATCCCGCTACACCCCTTGTGTGTCAGGCGCTTCTTACGCCACAAGTATTTAGCACTATGGGAAATGTAGTTTCGCGCCCCGCCCACCGACAGCCGCAGACACGCCCTTAAAACTACAACTCCCACAATCCCTCGCTGCCGTAGTACCGTGATCTGCGCGTGGAGACCATGGCGTTCCTGAGCGGTATGTGACGGTGTAGCGGGGAAATATAACTCAGACAGCGGTTCGTTGTCACGTTATTGCAAGGAAAAGATTGGATATAAATAAAGCTGAAAATGGGCTCTCGCATCAAGTAAGCGTCAGCGTCCCTATTTATTCCTGCACGACAAGCAGTGTTGTTATAAATAAGAGTTTTGACCTCCCTAAAAGGCCCGTTTAGACTTGTTGCGACAGAGACGTGATGTTTTTTTATTTTGTCGTTTGCACAATTGATGTCGGGTTGTATTGCATCGCGCTGTCGGGAGCTACGCGTTATGTTTTGCAACGCTATTCAATCTGGGGTGTAGACAGGTAACAAAACGTAAACAATAGTCACGTTGATGGATTGCATGTCCTTAAGGCACGAGTTCACGTTTAGATTGTGTCAGTAGTGAGATATGATCTTTTCAGCATGACGTGCATCATTACATATTAAAAACGCTTGTAAAAGCAAAGGAGCATTTGCAGTAATTCAATGCACGTTATGAATAAAACACGTTAAAGGTCAGTTTGTGCACAAATGGTTTTTGGGGGGTTTAAAATAAGGCAATAAGACGAAAGACTGAAAGCCTGTCAGATCTAAACATTCCTTCATTCAACCATGTTGAAACCTGTTAAAGATCTAGTCCAGGCATACACGTATCCAACTACAGATCCTTTCACAGCTGTGTGGAAAAGTTGTTTCATTACATTTTGTGTATTTTCTTGTTGTCAGGTATTTGGTGTTGTAATTGTAGTCACTTACAGAACCTAGAACCAGAACCTAAATGTGTCTAGAACTGGTATGTGTTGCCTTCTTACATATCTGGAGACATGAATGGAGTCAATTTGCTTTAAATGACATTCAGATGAAACACATTTCTTGTGTGAGAGTCTCACAACAGCATTGTGATGTATTGTGTGTAATATTAATATTGAAATACTTGGAAAATTGATCCCCTGTCCCTGATGGTTCGACTGAGTCAAAACAAACTGGATCACATCAGCTAGATTGATCGCTGTATATGTGACAAAACTGTCCACACTGTACGCTTCGGCATGCATATATTTAGGATACCTGTTGCTATTTTTGTCCTGCTGCTAAGACACAAAATACTGAGGTGGGACCTTGTGTTTGGAGACCTATTACAGTTTAATTAAATAAAAAACCTATATTAATCTCAGGGGGAAATTGCTTAAACTGACAGAGTTTGGATTTTTTAGTTTTGTTTTGTGATGCTGTTGATTGAAAAAATTCGGTTTTAACATTCCCTTAAGTGTCATCTCTGACCTCTGACCCCTGACCTGTGCTATTTATATTTCAGGGAGAGCCCTGGGTCATCCTTTGAGGTGTACATGGAAGTGGTGCATTCTGGGACGGCCGGTTCTGGTGAGTTCTCCTAATAGATTTCACTAACATTCTTCTAATACAACCGACTGACGCGGAAATCGCTTTCCTTAATTTACACATGCAAAGAGGAAGCAGGCTGGAAAATGTACCCACAGTTCCGTTTAGTCACATCTGGATTATACAGAACTAGCCTGTTAGCCTGAAGTGATTTCAGCTTGTAAAGCCTAAATCAGTGATTCATCAGGAAAATGATCAACCGAGAATGTGCTTATTGCCCCATTTCCTGATGTCATAAGACTCGCTGTTGCAGTTGGTCAAAGGCTGTTGAGAAATTTATGATTCAGATGTAAGTGTGTGTTCCTGTAGCTCAACCGGTAGAGCATTGCGTTAGCAGTGCAAAGGTTGTGGGTTCGATCCCAGGGAATGCATGTTCTGATAAAAATGTAAATCTTGAATTCACTGCAAGTTGCTTTGGATGAAGGTGTTTGCCAAACGAATAATTGTAAATGTAAGTATGTGAAGGTGATCATTTAGTTATGGTTAACCCTAACTAGCTCATATCTTGATGACTACAACTCATTTTGTCCTCAAATATTTATACAATATAGAAATACATGCTTGTCATCTGCTAACTGTTGCTATAGTTAACTAATTTGTGCACAAACTTGTGTGTTAACCACAGGTTACTTCAGTTAAATTTCCTCTGTGCAGTTGTTTTGGATTAAAACATGAACTAATTGTCAAATTAAACTGATAAAACATTCTAGGTTAGATAAACGCTTGTAGAGTTTACTCAGTCTTGTATGATTTAGTGAGGTACTTGCTGTAGGTACATTTGTTGCCGAGACTTCCCCCCACGTAAACCTGGCACTAGGCGACTGTTGCTTAGTGACCGTAAGGTTTGATGAGGGCAACAGGAACGTTTTGGGTTTGATCTCCAGAGACGAGCCTCTCATGATGTGCCCACACACCCACACTGCCTCAAATCCCACAGAAACAGAGGAAACCCTGGGCGGTCCCTCTGGGTTTTCCGTTGGATGACAATGTAAAATCGTTAAATTAAAGCTGATGTCATTCGCATAGAACGTCTGTTTGTCATATAGGCAGCATCACACAAATGTTGCTACTATAGAAATGCCATATATAATATGTTATATTGTCATATATATTATAGAAATGTCAGCTATTTGTCACGTATAAATTATATGATTGTTAGTTCATTTATTTTCATTATTATTTAAACTATATATTAATGTTTTTATTTCTCCAGTCAAAAGTGTCTGTAAATAATGATGAAACGTTGATCATGTGACCTCAACATGGCTGTCGCTGAGACGGCATCTCCCTTAAGTACAACAAACATTTTTATTGTTTTCCTTGTTTGTCAGTGTATTTTTAATAAAATGTTTTGTTTTTCAGGACCAGAGGTGCGAAGAAGTTTCCCCGACACATACGCTGACCAGGTTTGTGGCTCATTATTATCTCATTTTCTCTCTGTCTCTCTTTTTCCCCGGGGAAAGACTAGTGTTGAGGTGGGGATCTGGTAATTGTTGTTCACCTTAGTGATAATACAGAGAGCACCTGTTCTGACAGATGGTTAAACCACTGGAGAAACTGAGTGTGTGATGGTCCGAGTTTCCAGCAAATGCCACCTGCATTGAGTTTTACCAAAGCGGTTCAAATTTCGGACCCTCAAGGTAACGTTTAGGCGGAGGGTGCTGCCCTTGTTACATTTGAGGATGCAAATGTGTGTGTAGAACTACACCCACCTAACAGTTTCACACACTCTTAACACCACACACACACACAGGTGTGGTATCTCACCCTGTTGCCCTGATTATAGGGTCAGTGGTCCCAGGGGCAATCTGGGTGGTACCTGCTGGTAAAGCGGTGTAATCTGGGTCGTCTCTGTCTTGATGTCAGGCTATTGTTCCAAAGTTAATCCTTAACTCCAAACAAAGATGATGGGGACAAACACGAGCACATTCACGTGCTTGTCCAATGCCTGCGAGTTTGTGAATACACACACAATGGCTTAGATACTACAGTATGAATCTTCTCTCTCTCTTTGTTTTTAGGAAACGCTACAGACTATTCCAAAGTTTTGTTTCCCCTTCAATGTGGACAGGTAACACACACACACACACATTAGCGTTGTTTTTAAACCTTGCTTAAATCCTTGAACTCTGATCTTGTGTTTTGTGTTTTGGCCCGTAACATGTCTCTGACCATGTGCTGTGTTCTAGTATGGCAGTTAGCCAGGTGGGACAGAACTTCACGTTTGTTCTAACGGACATCGAGAGCAAACAGCGATTCGGTTTCTGTCGGCTGTCGTCAGGAGCTCAGAGCTGTCACTGCATTCTCAGGTACAAACCTGTGTGTCTTTATCACTTCTGAGAGAAACTCACGTTTATCAGATTAGCCTCAAAATATTACAGTCTCTAACATCAATTTGCATTTCAGCTTCTCATCAGATTTTTCTGACCAATCAAATTCTCTGTAGCTAGATGCTGGATTTAAAATAGGGAGGAGCCATAGCGCATTACGTCCCGGCCTAGCTTTCTGTTTTAGTCGATCTTAAACTACATCTGTATTTCCTCAGCTATCTGCCCTGGTTTGAGGTGTTTTACAAGCTTTTAAATATCCTGGCGGACTACACAACCAAAGGACAGGTCAGCTGTGTGCCCTCACAAAAAATGATGTGCTCTTTGACCCGCTGGTTTACTGTAGTTTGATGTTTGACCAACACAGGACTGTCAGTGGAGAGAGCTGTTAGAGTCTCTGCATAGGCTATCCATCCCTGATCCTGGAGTGCCTGTACATTTGAGTGTGGTAATAATAATACACACATATATTACCTATATATGTACCTATAGCACATATAGCACCTGTGGCATATTGTGTCCATATGGAAGGTTAAAAATACATGGAACCTATACTATATTGTATCCAATGGCCATATGGAAGGTTAAAAACAAAATCTCTCTCTCTCTTTCTTTCTTTCTCTCCCCCTTTCTTTCTCTCTCTCTAGCATTTGTTTTTCACAGTGCCTGATCCTAAAGGGTTACCCAGTATACCTGAAAATGTAAGTGTGAGTTACAAAAAGTATTTGTGTTGACAAATACACAGTAGTTGTGAAAATGGCACAACATGATGTGAATGTGATGGTTTGTTTTGTTTGCAGAGGAACCTGACGGAGTATTTTGTAGCAGTGGATGTGAATAACATGCTACACTTGTATGCTAGCATGCTGTACGAAAGACGCATTCTCATTAGCTGCAGCAAACTGAGCACCGTAAGCACAGCCAGTAATCTACTATTTTAAGTATATTAAAAATAGATTATATTATTTAATATTATTTTAACTATTAACTACTGTATTTTAAACCTTTTCTGTCTGATTATAATTGAATATGTCTCTTTCTCTCTCTGTCTTTCTGAATGTCTCTCTGTCTCTCTCTCTGTCTGTCTCAGTTAACTGCGTGTGTTCACGGAGCGGCAGCCATGTTGTATCCTATGTACTGGCAGCATGTTTACATACCAGTGCTGCCACAACACTTAATAGACTACTGCTGGTACACACTCACACACACACACACACACACACACACACACATTTACCTGAGAGAACAGGTGTGAGCATTAATGGCGTTTCTGTTTGTTTGTTTGTTTGTTTGTTTATTAGCGCGCCGATGCCGTATCTCATTGGGGTTCATTCCAGTCTTATGGAGGTGATGAACTTCAGATGTTTAGTTACAGATTTCATTTCTGTGTTATATATTTGGACGACTGCGACTAACTTTGTGTACGATTGTTTTAAAGCCAAGACGGATATGTAAACATAGACCATACACTGTGCTAATAGTTATTGGTTATGGATAAAGATGCTGTGTGTTGTTGTAACAGAAGGTGAGAGGTATGGCTATAGATGATGTGGTACTTCTCAATGTGGACACAAACACTCTTGAAACGCCATTTGATGACCTGCAAAGTCTTCCGAATGATGTGGTGAGTACACACACACACACACACACACACACACACACACACATAGAAACAAAGACAAATTCATTATTCTGTAACAGCTGCAGTCAACTCATTGGTGTGTGTGTGTGTAGGTCTCATCCTTGAAGAACCGTCTAAGGAAAGTGTCTTCAACGACAGGGGACGGCGTGGCCAGAGCGTTTCTGAAAGCACAGGCAGCTTTGTTCGGCAGTTACAGGAACGCATTGCACATAGAACCGGTGAGAGACAAGCTGTGATTGAGAACCATTCTGGAAACAGGAGTTTTAAGGGTTTAGTATAACGGCGTCTTAGCTTCCTCTAGTGGACGGTTCTGCATTTACATGTAGGCATTTACAGACACTTTTTTTGTTCAAACAAAAAAAGGTTTTTTGTTATATCGTGCCAGATATAAAATGAGTTTTTTTTAACAATTTCTGGACTATAGAAGAGGATGCGGCAGACTGAACAGTTTGTGTGTGTTGGTGTGTAATCGTGTTGTTTGTGTGTTCAGGAGGAGCCCATCACCTTCAGTGAGGAGGCGTTTATCACACACAGATCCAGCACAATGAGACAGTTTCTGCAAAACGCCATTCAGCTGCAGCTCTTTAAACAGGTGAAACTGCTGCCTGCATTGCAGTGCAGCCTCTTAAATAGATCTTAAACATCATGTTTTAAGCTGTTGAAAGCTGCAATCTGTAATTATTTTGGGTTTAAAGTACACACAAATATTGATATTAAGTACATAAATCATCAATATTTAAAATGGTCTCCTTATCTTACCCCATCGTACCCTTTGTCTGTGCGTCTGTGTGTGTGTGTGTGTGTGTGTGTGTGTGTGTAGTTTATAGACGGACGTCTAGAGCTGTTAAACTCTGGTGAGGGCTTCAGTGATCAGTTTGAGGAAGAAATCAGCATGGGGGAGTACGGAGGTATTAAGACACACAATAAAAGACTGAATGTTTGTATGTTTGCTGTAATAATCTGCTGCGTTCACTTTATTTTGTCTTGTTCATCTGTTTGCAATGGCTGTTACAGGAAGTGATAAGACGTATCACCAGTGGCTGTTTACGGTGAAGGTAAATTGTATTTCAATAGATAATGTGATAATAATGTTAGCATGAATTCTTTTGGCTATAATAAGCATTTGATTTGATACCGAATAAGTTTCACCTTAGTGCTGACACTGTTTGTACAAGACTGTTTGTTTGTTTGTTAGTGCTGTGGCTGATTAAAAGTAACTGAAATTATCATTTCTTGGGAGCTGTGTGTGTATTTGATTGTTTTTAAATGTTCTTGTCACCGTACAATATGAACGTTTGTCCTACAGAAAGGCAGTGGGGCTATCCTAAACACGGTGAAGACAAAGGCAAATCCTGCGATGAAGACAGTATACAAATTTGTATGTGTATTAAAAAGTTTATATCAGTTTATCATATTCTATGTAAATGTTTTGTTCATGCTGTCTGAACTTGTGTGTTTTCTCTGCAGGCCAAAGATCATGCCAAGATGGGCATCAAAGAAGTCAAGAGTCGACTTAAACAAAAGGTGTTTTATAGACACAAAAACAGAGAAATGTGATTAATAATCCGCTCCTGTCATTTACACACTCAATCGTTTACAGGAGCTTACAGAAAATGGCTTTTCGGATGAGACTGGCTCCACCCACTTGCCCTCCACACACAGCAAAGACTCTCTCACCTGGGACCAGAGACGGCCAATCACAGTTCACTTTGGACAGGTGGGTGTGGCAAAACCGTTCTGGTGATTGTCAGCCGCATTTGTTAGGAAGATTCTGTGAGCGAGAGTCTCGTGTCACATCAAACCATGTTTTCATGAATAGAAGTGCGTCTGTGTGTGTGTTTGGAGTGTAGAACCCTCCTCATAAGAACCATGAGCGAGAACCCTCCCCCCGGCCCCCTCGGCCACAGCGCCCCCCTCCCCCCCACCCCTCCAAACTGCAGCGCAGCGAACRGCCAGTGAGTACACCAATCTCAAGCCTGACCTCTGAACTTTCACTCTGGACTMGGCTGCGTCTAAGTGTGTGTGTGTATGGGTTCTAACAGCATGGTGTCGCACCAAACGTGTGTGTGGACTTACACGCCTGTGTGATCTAACTTCATTTCTTACAGATTTGTCTTGCAGACAAATGCTCACTTTTATTCTGAGGTAAATCACTTAAGATTTCAGCGTTTAAAACATTATTGTTTAAAACTGACGTTTGTGTGTTTGTAGGCCAGACCACCACGGCCATTTGTGGCAAAAAGACCCCGCAGTAATATCGGCATAGAGGGAAGCCCTGAACAGTAAGTGTCTGTTTACACTTGCTGCCATGATCATCCAATCACACGCATTCCTGTAGCACAGTTTTGTGTTCCTGTTGCTAAACCGCATCTTGGTTGGTAGAGTGTTAGTAGCGCAAAGATGATTAAAGCTTCTACCAACATGAATGTGAAGTATTGATCTTAAAATACAGATGAAAATAAAGCCTGAACCATTTGTGATCGTGTGTGAAATGGTGATCTGATTTTAAAAGGTGTAAACAGTCCCACAAAATGGTTCTATCGGTTTATATCAGTCAAATACAAATCACAGTAACAATGTTGGTCTCTGTTATATTAATGCACGTCTCACCCTCGGTTTCCCTCTCTTTTTTCTCTTTCACACCGGGATGTGGTCTTTTTCTTACGTGTGTGTCTGTTTGTGTGTTACCCCTGTTGCTTTCTTTTGCCATTCTGTGTTTGTGGTTCTGCTGTTGCACAACCGCGCACACCCGCCGCACACCGTAGCTACGCCCGTCAAACCCGTCACTACACCGTGTTTCTGTGCGAGGACTCTTCGGGTGACGAACTTCCGCCGGACGATGACTCCATCGCTGCGTTTCCCGAACACTTCCTGCTGTCTGCTCCTTTCGAATGGTCTCTGATCCACTCATTTCCTGTTTTGAATTCCATTTGGTGTTAAAGGGAATATTTAATGGCTCTTTTACACACATTAGCTCCGATACAGATTCAGACAGCTGGGAATGTATGAATGTCATTGTGTTTTAAATCAAGTCTCATTTATTATTAAATCATGTAAGTGGCAAAAGCGCAGTCACACTGAGGAAAAAAAAGGTTAGGATTTGAATTTCAAAACAATAGATTAATATTTGGTATTTGAACCCTTTCTGGTTTTAAGACTCAGTAAAACATGTTAAAGGAAAAGCAATTTCTTAGTGATTGACAACTGTTAGCTAGTTTTGTCTGTAATAATGTCATCAAGGAGGTTTGATGACTAGCTTTTAGACTTGAATACTGAGGTCAGTTTTCAGTTGGATTTCCTGTAGCACAATTATTAAACCTGTGAGTGTTAAGAGTATTTTTCTTGAGTAGGGAATGTTATACCTCTTTGTTAACCAAATGCAATGACTTTCATACATTTTTAAATGTCCAAAAACATTTAAGGTCCATTGATAATTGGTTATGCTGTGGCCTGCCAGATTTGTCTTTAACACTGAATTAAATCTTTTTTTGCATGACTAGATTGATTAAATTATTAAACTGATGTCTGAATTGTGCAATAGCTTATTAATGTAAAGACCTTTTGATTATCATGTCAACAGCCCCTCATGTAATAAGAAAATTATACTGTGTGTTTGTGTTGTGTGCTTGTGCATATACATTGTGTGTGTGTGTGTGAATCAGGCCCCAGCCATACAGGTCTCTAAAAGAGGCGGAGCTTGTGGAAGAAGGAGAGGAAGTTGGAGAGCGTTTCCAGGGTAACACAGCTCCATCCAGCCCTGTGCTAGGCAAGTTCTCTGACCTGAGCATGTTGGAAGATGCCTTCTGTAGCCAACAGGGGGAGCCGAAGACTACAGATGCCACAAATACCACAAAGTCATCTTACAGCACACACACTACACTCAGTTCAGCACGGAGTTTGGAAGAACTCCGCGCGGACCCCCAACTCGCCAACTTCAGTTACCAGGTAAGACTACACTGCCAATTCGAGGTGCGTGTGTTTAGCATATGTATCTAAATGGTTCTTCTCCTTGTATGTTCTCCAGCGGATGGATCTTAGTTCTGGTGAGCGGACACGGACTCTTCCCGGCCTAAAAACCCCTAATCCATATAGCAAGCTATGGAGCCAAACAGGGGAACCCTCTGCGCTGCTCGGCCGAGAGTCGCCATCCTGGGAGAGACCTCTGTCGGTTCCACCCCTGGAGTCAACCGAGCCCCGTCCACCCAGCACAGAGAGCTCAAACCCCAGCACAGAGAAGACAGACGGGTCATGTATTACTATTCCTCGCCCTCAGGGGCGGAAAACCCCTGAACCTGGTGCAGTTCTGGCACCGGCCGTGAGCCTGTTGCGTGGGGGCAAGCAAGCCAGTGAGAAGGAGGGGGGCGTGACTGCTGGAGGGCAGGAGTTTCGGCAGGCGTTGAACATGTCGCCCCACTCACAGACACAAATGCAGGTGGACTTGTTGAAGGGCACTGAGCCAAACGAGGGGCAAAGACTTGATTTGCTTAGCCTGTTGGACCCCCTGTGTGGACCCACAGAGAGTGAGACCAACCCACCCACCACTAAACCCCCAATTCCTCCTCGACCCAACCCCCCAAACCTTCCCCCCTTCCCCTCTCCAGTGTCACTCAACCCATTTACCCAACAGCCCCATTACCCTCCTCATAGGCATTACAGTCCTGTTGTCCCAGGCAACCCTTTCACCCCGGCCTACATGCCTTCCCCAGGTGCCACTTATTTCACCACCCCTCCCCGCCCCTTCTCAGTATTTGGGCAGGCATCTACTGTAACCGTGGCGCCAATGGGAGGGGCGTGGCCAATGGGAGGTGTTCCTCCTTCTTCCAGTAGTAGTGGCTCCCTCTCAAGCCTTTTAGACTCTCCAGCTCCACCCACTCTGGCCCAGCCTGCGCAGGTTTCCATTGATGCCCCACGTGACCCATTCAGTGACCTTCTAACCATGGCAACCACACCAACCGTAATGGCCACGCCACCCAAAAAGAAGGTAGAGGACTTGCGGAGAAGGTGGGAGACTTTTGACTAGCTCTGCCCACATCTTTACTGCTGCTACCAACCAGTAAGAGACTGCAGATGGACAACAAATTACAAACCAGTGGGTATTTAAGATGGTGCCCTCTAATGGCCCAAAAGCACTGTTGGACGTTTCTTCCCAAAGTGTGCTGTGCTTCTCTCATGCCTAGCTCGCACACTTAGCCTTATGCACATTGATGCTAGTAATGTTTTTCCCTTAGCCAAGCAAATTCACCCTGAAGTGTGTTGCTCCATAGCATCAAGTTTAACACTGAAATCCCCGTAGCAACAAGTTTACCAGGTAATAATTCCTATAAGCATCAGAATACAGAAACACTATGTCCCACTTTTTAGAAACTAATGACTAGGATACATTTGTTGCTGTCATGATGGTAAACAATCAGTACTGTTTTAATGCCAGTTTTTAAAACCCTACACATGTATTTATTCGGACGGTCACAACACCCACATTCTTGGATAAACTTGTGCTTAAACATGCTGTGATTAGACTTAAATGATTGTTAAATTGGCATTTATAACACTGGACTACCAATATTGCTTATCCCTGCTTAATAGGTGACGGACTACATGCTATATTTTGCATACTACATGCTACATGACAAAATTACGTTCTGCACTCTACAGTACACATATCATACTACAATGTGACAATGGTAAATGCTGCACACGTCATAGTTGGCACTACTTTATGTACTACATACTGCACACTATAGTACATGCTATATACTGCTCACCGCATAGACCGTGTGTGAATTAGCGTGGCAGGATGTTACAGCTCAAAGTGGGTAAGAGAATACAACCTGTAGTGCACATTACTACCCACCCGGTGGTCTGGAGGGAAATATTACAAGTCATAAATGCTGCATGCATTTTACTTACTAGTGCTTAACAGAACAAAATCAGCGCTGGGTTTAAACTCTGGTTCCGCTTGCCTGCTGTGTCTTAGTCTTAAGTATTAAAGTGGGTCTAGAACAGGGTTCTGTTGAGTTCTAATACAGTAGTTTAGATACTGACTGTCCATATGCTTTGATTTAATGTTTAAATTTGATATCAGTTGTTTTCTCTCCTTTATGCTGAATGTCACATGATAGTTATAGCTTTCATAAAGCGACCAATCAGCAACCCCGTTTTTAGCACTACCCCCTTCCACCCAGTGATCAGCTACTGCCATGCACAATGCATTATGGGTATTTATTCTGATAGAGCTGTTTTTGTGCTTTTTAAACATGCATACTGCTAGAACTTATCCGCTAGTTTTCTTGACCTTAACAATGGCTGTTTCTTCGGTTTAGTTCAGCCCTAGACACATCAGAAAACATTGTTTTAATGCTTTTTTTAAATATGCTGTTCTGTTTTTTGCTTACTTGTCTGAAACTTGCAAGTAGACAAAACAATGTTGTGCAGATCTTAACGTGGAAAAAAATCTGCTGCGTGTACAACCAAACGCTCGTATCCAAAAAAACCATGATGTATTGTCAACGTAAGGGAACATCAGGGAGTGAAATGGTGTTTATTCTCTGTTTTGTTGTTGTATTTAAAGATATAAAATAATGTTATTTGTGTTATTAAAGTGTTTATGAACAAGTGTTTATGAACATCGGTATTTACCCAACAGAGCCGTTAGAAAATCACATCTTTTTTTATGTTTATTTAAGTCACGTTCCAGCTTTGGCCTTAAGTGTGTGTGAAAGCTGAGAGGTGTTTGCGGTGAGCGGTTGACCGCATGTGTTAAGTTACTGAGAAGTTTTTAGTTCTATACATTTGTGTCAAGTTTTAAAAGAGTTAGGTTTACATTTCCTTTGGGACGTTAGGTTGGTAAATTGAGGGGTACAGGGGAAACTACCTGAAAGTTTAAAGCAAAACTCAGAGTCACAGTATAAACACACAGGGTGGTACTTAACTGGATTGCCATGAGATTGTAGTAATAATTCATAAAGTTCATAATATTTACATAAACAGATAGTTTTAAAGCAGGATTCAAATTTGGTTCATATTATCATACAAGCATGTTTTTCATACTAACATACAAGCTAGTTTTTGGAATGGCTCCAGGTACACATTCAAACGCATTCAGGAAAATTAAATGGCTAACACAACGGGCAGTGCGCCCTCAGTAATGGCCAGCAATTGTGTAAAGCATTATGTGAATGTACTCTTATGAGTTTTGACTGCAGTGTGTTTATTTATTCTTGTTATGAGTGAAAGACATCGTGAGATTAACTGAAGCTGTGAATTTGCTTTCCACACGGCAGTTTAACCTGCAAATACTACGTTTCCCCTGGTTAGTGTTAAAAGCTGGACAGCGTGTTGTTTTTTGTATTTAAAGGAAGAAAAGTGTCAAACTATTGTTTAAAGTTGTCAAACGTGAGCCAGGTGAAATTATGAATACATGAATGAGTTTCTGATGTGTAACATAACGCTTTCTCAGTGTTTTCAAATGTGAACATGTATCCTGTTTTTTATCATCTTGCACATTTTAATTGTGTTATGATTTTGTGTATATTATCATTAAAGAGCACACAGTATATTCCTGTGAAAGTGGTAAGTTTAGCATTTTGTCCTCATTTCTTTTGACCATATTCCATTGTTTTTGTACATGTACGTTTTTGTTTGCATGTAATTATTTAGCAGGCGCTCATCCAGGGACGACGCACAGTAATGCACGTTTAATATTAATATTTAACATTTAAAACAGTTAGCATAAGTAAAAAATGTTTTAAAATCAATTTATGAAAAAATACTTCAAATGCTGTTTGTTAATAGTTGTGGTTTAAAGTTCTTAAAGGTTGTGATGTTCTCGACACGTTACATTTCATAAATAATGTGTTAATAATGCAGCTAGCTTTGACTTTCCACCTTCCAGGGTTGCCAGATTTTTTGTAAGAAAAGGGCGAGACGTGTTCAGTCAGAGGGAAAGCGTTCTGGAGGTAAACCATGGGTCTCCATTAAAGTTCATTTTAAACCAGTCAGATGCATCACATTTTATTAAACAGTTTTTGTTAATTTACACAAAATATTTCCAAAAATGACGTTTCATCAGTGTTAACACAACACATTAACATTTTAAAATTCCTATGCGTGTTTTTCAGTGAATTCTATTGAAGGAAGCCAAAATAATAAAAACAAACATATTTACACACATTTACTGCCACAGTTTACAGCAAATTGAAACACACACTTGAAGCTGCACAGCTAAATGAACAAGGACATGAATTGAAACTGAAAGTTCTCATTTTAGGCAACTTACAACACATTTCATACATAATCACAGTTTGGGGTGGTGTGTTCAAACTATTATTAAATGTTTTCTTTGCACCTATAGTAGTCTCTCAAGTGGGGTGTGTATAAATACATAAAAGATACACTCCTGTGCGTTGATTGTCAAACAGTAGTACGTTCACAGCTTACAACAATAACTCAATTCCTGTTTAAACTGATGGTTTAGATACTGAACAGTGTATCACACCCTTGAAGTGTAGATTTGTTGATTGTGTTGCCTTCAGCTATGTAGGGAAACTAGTTAGCTACACTTTCAAGTGCTGTGAGGAAAAACATGCCTCAAACTTATGAAAATTTTGTTAGCACCTGGTATGGTTTTGCTACAGTTCAATACAATGACTTAGTACTTTCGAATTGTTTTGGTGTGATGTTGTGTGAACTTCAAGTTTGTCTGAGAAGTTCCTATTGATATGCTTGGACCTGGCAAAAACTACGTACTGTTTAAATAAGTTCTGGTGAACTTTAGCTGTTACTCCAGCAATACAGATACGGTACACAAATAACTACTATTGTAAAGTCAACATTTAATGATTACCATTTTGCCTCCATAATTACTGTAACTATTGTTCAAAGAATTACACAGCTTTCCAGCAGCTAGCAGAACAATGTATGGTTATCTTGTAAATGTGATTATTCTGACTTGACTTGAAGGCAACAAAAACACAGAAACTAGTTGGTGCTTTTCTTCAGTAGCATCATTTTATAGCGTCATTCTAGAGATGAGAGCAGCTTGGAGCTACTGCGATCCACAAGTTAAAATTCAATCTTCTGAAATGAAATGTTACTCCTTGTTTTTTTGTGATCATAACCTGTGGAAGCAGTTGAGGCTTATAAATCCATGAAAGAAAATCATCTCATGCCTTCAGGTCCTGTTTGGACCTGAGAGAGTTGGGTTGAGTTCCAAAGTTGCACTCTAAGAGTCAGTATAAGGTTCTCTCTAGTCACGTGGTGGTTGGAGAATATAAATGAAAATTTCTCCTCAGGAAATGATCATAGATCAGTTTGAAACTGAAGGTCCAAGATCTTCTTGTCCTGGTACACCTGCCTTCAGGCTGAGAAGGTTTTGGTTCCATAAAGAATCCAGAATAGTTCAGTTCACGCTGGAACCTTTATGTTCAGATGTTTGTTTATTTCTCAGATTAGACGTTCCTCAGGTGGAACTTTCAACATGCTGTCCATCTCCAAGCGAGCTCCAGCCACTTCCTGTTGGCTAGGAGAGTACGTGCCCTCTGACTGGCGTTTCCTGCGTGCCGTCATCAGCATGAAAATGAGACCGATGGCCACCAGCAGCAGACAGCCGCACACCAGCGGAACCGCAATCGCCAGCCATGGGATCCGATCTTTATGAAGCAGCTTCTGCAGAGAGACAGAGATTTAAATTTGGAGGTGAGTTTGAAGTGAATATTCAAATTAAATATTAGTAACTATATTTCAAAGTGTGTTTGTAGCTTCATGTTTATGTTTTTACATACATTTGTTTCACAGAACTGGCCGATGAATCCTGCTGGACATAAGCAGAGAAACCGGTTCGCCTGATCCAAACATGACCCGCCATTTAGACACGGGCTGGACACACACTCATCAATGTCTGTCTCGCATCTGTAAGTGGATGCAAATGCATACAGTCAAACTTTTATACATGTATATAACATATGAAAGTATATTATAAACATACATTGTTTGTGTGTGTGTGAGTGTGCGTGTATATATATACACACGCACACAAACAATATATATATATATATATATATATACTATAGAAAAAATAGATATGTATGTATGTTTATAATTCATATAGATGAAATGTTTCCACGACTAATAGGTTTTGGTTAGCGTGAGTCTCACCTGTCACCTGTAAACCCTAAAGAGCAGGTGCAGTTTGCCCCCCATTGGGTGTCATGACACACCCCATCATTTTCACACTCAAAGTCCAGGTCGCACTTCAGAGGAGGGTAATTGTACCTGATGCACAAACACACAAGCCACAAATCTCAGCCTTTGATCCCACTACACAACATGGACATTTGCTCCCGTGTTGGTGTACTTACTGGCAACGGGTTCCGCTGTACTGAGGCGGGCAGATACAGGTGTAGTCATTTATCGCGTCCACACAGGTGCCCCCGTGTTTACAGTCCGACGCCTCGCAATCATCCAGGTTCTCTGAGCAGATAGGTCCACCGTAACCTGGTTGACATACGCACTCGAACCCATTAAACTGATCCTTGCACTTGCCGTGAATACAGGGTCCTGAAAAACACTCATCTGTTTCTGTCTCGCAGGTGTGTCCCTCCCACCCGGGTGGGCACTGGCAGCCAAAACTATTGAAGAGGTCCACGCACATGCCACCGTGCCGGCAGGGATGGGATTGGCACACCTGACCTCCAAAACACCCCACGCGGACACGCTGCTCTGGTCGTCGCCAAAACCGTGACGCTTGCGGTTGTTTAACGTTGTCTACAAACGGAAGGTACACCCCACCCACCCGGACCACCCCCAGACACCCTGTGTACGTCTCGGCCAACGCAACCTCACTTGACCTGTCATTCAGAAAACCTAAACTACTGGCAAGCACCGGTGCGCTGGTGGCGTCAATTATGCCATCCACCAGTATCACCCACAGCGATGTGTCACGCTCTGGGTGGGCCATGGCAACAAGGAGGTGATGCCAGTCTCCATCTGCAATACGTCTTTGTCCAGAGAAGACCATCGGTTCCACGCTGTTCTCACTGTGAAGTTCCACGTGAATCGCTGAATCCACCAGGCCAATCAGGAGAAGCTCCGCCCCCTTTGACGCACGCAATAACACTGCGTTTTCTTGCCTTGTGCGCAACTCTACGGTAACATTGGTTACCGGGGTAACAAGCGAGCCCTTGGAAGTGTAGTGAAGGGGGGTGTTGTCAAAGGTTGCATTGACAATACCTGAAAGAAACAAATGACATTATTGAGTTTGTTGAGGCTTATAACTCTAAGGGCTGTATTTCAGTAACCATAAATTTTAAAATGAAACATCCAAATATATGTTTTCTCTATTATTTTGTATGTTGATTTAGACACCTAGTTTACAACAATTTAAAAACAGAATATAAAATATTAAATTAGTGAAAATTCAATATCAGTTTAAGTCATGAATTGTATTTTAAGCGTCATGAATAATATAATTTACAGCTTTTTAGCGAATTTATAATTAATAGTGTATTTTGTCTTATTTTTGTTGCTTGTTTTTTGTTTTAAATGCTCATTTTAAAGAAACAATATGAAAACATGTTTTTTTAAAATATCTTGCAAAACTTGTTTGTGGATATTTGTATTAATAAAACAAGACAAAAATGTTTATTAAGATTGTAATTTTTAAAGTACAGTAAATGATGCATGTAACTGACTGGTGTGTTACAGAACCATAGAAACATACATTCAAAACCATCCGGCAGGTCCACACACTGGGCACCAGTTTCACACGGGTGGCTTGCGCACCAAATTCGGGTTTCGCACGTCCTTCCTGTGAAATTCTGTGGACAGGAACATGTGAAGTCGTTCCATGTGACGCTACACTCCCCCCCATTCAGGCAAGGTTGCACCTGCAAACCAAAAATCGTAGTTATAGAACTGTATCCTATATATATAACCTATATATAAAGTATATACTATATAGCCTTTATACCTTGCATGTGTCATCACTGATGCATCCAGAAAGCACATTTTCTGAATCACTGGCAATATATACAGTCTCATGTTGGGTATTGTTCCATGCTTGCAGGTCCAGATGCACCTCATCCAGTCTCAGGTCCTGCAGGCAGCCCTTAAACTGCCCCCCCCACTCAACCGAACCCCCTTCACCTGGAATCCCCCCAACATACACCAGATCTCCTTCTAGAACCTCCAAGTCTGACAAGGAACCAAGTCTAGAGCGCAAACGTCCGCGGCTGAAGAACACCTGACCTTCTTCAACGTCCACCCGCAACAGCTGCTTCTCTCCATTACACACAAATGTTGGAGAGGACAACACGGGAGAATCAGATGCGGCGGTCACCCGCACTCGCCCCATGTGCAGGTAGATGGTAAAGAAAGGTTCTTCAACCTCGGTTCCCTGAAGGCCTGCCCTGCGTAACTGCAATAACATTCCGCTCGACTGAAGCGATCGCAGGAAAAATGATACGCTGAAGTTTCTGCCAAAATCAGACAGCAGTTTAAATGCAAGGAAGCTTGTGGAGTCCTCGTGACCGAACGTCCAGGATGGGTAATCTGAGACACGGAAACAGAAAGTGTTACATGCAAAGTTCAGAATTGAGGAATTGTCTTTTAATAAATAAAAGTGAATTTGATTGAATTGAACTTTAATTGAACTTTGTCTAGGTTAACAAATATCATTCATAAATGTTTTACATTAATACTTTTGTATTTTTATTTCTTCATATATTTATTTTACTTATTTATTTTTCTTCTTCTATTCTGTACTTCTACTTAAATTGTACTTTTAATTCTGTTTGCTATTTGCAAAAATTTAATTTAAATGTAGTCATTTCATTGGAATATAAAAGACTGTTTTAATTCTGTTCTGTATAGCAAACAACCCTGCTGAGAGATCTTATATCATAAGATGATTCATTTGTTGTGGTTTTTGATGTGTTTGTTTTGTTTAATGCAGTGTTATGTAGGGCATGCAGACCTTGGCTGCACTCAAGTCCATAATGAGGTCTATGGCAGTCACACTGGTAGCTGGTCCAAAGGTCAACACAGTGTCCCTGTTGAGAACAAGGTGGTGGGTCCACTGTACACCATTCAGTCTTCACACAGCCCATCTCAACGCTCTCACTCTCATCACCCAGATCATGGGGTAGGACGGTACGACCGTCCACCTGTAGGTCCTCCATACAGCCCAAAAATCCATGACCACTCGAGGTAAGCTTCAGGTATTCATCTGGTGCGCCACCCACATATACCTTAGTGAGGCCATTATTGGTCAAGAAGGTTTCATGACCATCTGGAAGTTTGTCTTCTACTCTGCATGCTTGATTGTCACAACCTGGACCTTTAACTTGCAGGACAAGTCTTGCAGATTCTTCATCAATGCTCACCACTGCCTCATGCCAGTCTCCATCGCTCACATGTCCTGGCAACCATGTCTCTAGTGGCCCTAAATTCTCAGAAACCATCCTGGTATGAAGCTCACCACCAACAATCTCCAGGAACAGGACGATTTCAGCATTGCCACGGAAGAACAGCAGCACATCCGACAGCGTGGTGCGGAAACGCAGGTGGACTTTCAAGAGACGTCTGTGTTTCGTATCTCTCCTTCTGCGCTCGAGTGGTGGAACTTCAAACAGGAAGAACCTCGGTGAGGAGAAGGAGAATGTGGTTGGTGTAGAGCAGACATCACCGTAGAATCCAGGTGGGCAAAGACAGGTGTGTCCGTGTGTCTCTCCATCATAATGTGGCAGGCAGGTGGCGCCATTTTGGCATGCATGCTCAATGCAACCATGCAGCTGCACGCTGCATTGTGGGCCACCCCATGGCAGAAGACCTTCCTCAGGTTCTGCACAGTGGCAGGTATATTCAGCCACTCCATCTTCACATACACCTCCGTTCAGGCAGGGGGCGCTCTCACATTCATCTATATTAACCTCACACTCCACACCTGAGAAAGACACACCAAGGTTAATAACAGAAACAGGCACACACACGTTTACCCTCACACACGCAAACACTGACCTGTAAATCCTTCTGCACACACACACATGTATCCGTTTACAAGATCTTCACAGCTTCCTCCATTGTGGCAGGGCTGAGACTCACATTCATTTATATTAACTGAACAGTTCTCTCCTAGGGAACATAAATTAACAATAAACCAACTGGCAAAATACCCATAAAGGTGCTAAGATTAAGTAAATTTAGGTCTGTTTTCAACAGACTACACAAACACAGACTGACACAATTTTGACACTAACATCTCTTGTGTTCCACAGAAGTATGTTTTATCTGAGTAAATGTTTTCAGAATTGATGTATATAATCTATATTTAATCTATATATGCATGATGCATGAATAATGTTGCATTTTCGTTGCTGTTTTGTGTTGTGTTCCTCTGTTTTTGTGTTAACAGTACCTGTAAATCCTGGTTGGCACTGGCAGACGTAACCGGCAGCGTTTGCATAGCTGAATTCCTGGCCTGCTGTCCGGTGCTGAGGTTTAGACATCTCAAAACATTCCCCATCATTCTCACAGGGAACATCTGCACATTCATCTATATCCACCTCACAGTTATCACCCGTATAGCCTACAACACACACACACACACACACAATGGAAGTGAATGGAGACTTTATGTTTGTGTGAACTATTCCTTTAAGGTAAAGACCCTTTGAATGAAGAATACTTATAAAGTATAAGGACAGCTACCTGGCCAACAGGTACAATTGTAGTGGTTAATGCCCTCTACACATGTTGCCCCATGTTGGCAGGGATCTGAAACACACTCAAGAATATCCTCTTCACAGTGGTCTCCAGTAAACCCAGTCCCCTCGCATGTACATTCATAACTGCACATAAACACACATTAGATCAGCCATTATGCAATGTGACACTGTTCAGATTTCCCATAGTTTCATAGCGCCCCCTACCTGTCGATAAGGTCATGACATGCACCTCCATTCTGACACGGGTCGCTCTTGCACTCGTCTATATTGACCTCGCAGTTGGAACCATCGAACCCTTGCACGCAGTCGCAGGTGTACAAACCCACCAAGTCGTTGCAGGTGGCGCCGTTCATACAGGGGTTTGATTCACATTCATCGATCTCCAGCTCACAGTTCACACCTGCAGAGATGCGCAAACAAAAATGACGCACAACTCGCAATGCGCAAAGCGGTTCTTAGAGGAACCATCTTTCTTAGACTTTCGCATCTACTGAGGTGGCCAACAACCATCCTAACATCCTGTATTTGTGATTTGCAATAAGTGTGTTTGAGTTTGTTTGGTCATGTTTCAGTGCGTTAGATGCGGGACTATCCAGCAAACATAAAACATTCCTCTAACGTTCCCAAAACTTTCTGGGAACAAAAATTGTTAGCTGGGTATCTGTTCATCTGGCGAATAAGGTGAGTGTTTAAAGCATGTTTAAAAACTTTACCTTTAACACAACAAACTAACAAAGTTTGCAAAGTAAGCAAGAAAGATACAGAAAGTAAGCAACAAAGATACAGCAACAAAGATGCAACAACAAAGATGCAACAACAAAGATGCAACAAAGATACAGCAAGAAAGATACAGAAAGTCTTTACCGTGAATAATAAGTAAATATTGTGTAAGGAAACTATAGAGTTTAGTTTAGTTTGTTAGTTAGTTTAGTTTGTTAGTTTATATACCTGTATATCCCGGTAAACATTCACACAGGTACCGGTCTTTCTCATTAATACATGTTCCGTTGTTCCAGCAGGGACGGGACGCACACTCGTTGATGTCAATCTCACAGGTGTTTCCTTGGTAACCAGGTACGCAGAAGCAGTGATACCTGTTGGCCCCATCCAGACAGATAGCGCCGTTCTGACACGGCTGCGATGCGCACTCGTCCACGTCCTCCTCACACGTCTTGCCCCGGTAACCACCCGGACAGGCGCACTCAAATCCGTCCACCACCCGTCTGCAGGTGCCGTTGTTCAGGCAGGGTCCGTCGACGCAGTCCGTAACGCGACGGCCGCAGTCCTCTCCTCCAAATCCAGGTGGACACAAGCATTTGTAGCCGTTTAGCTCGTCCACGCACTCGGAAAATACACCCGTACACGGGTCACTCTCGCACTCGTTGATGTCGCCCGGGCAGGTGTAGAGCTCAGTGCCCGGTTCGCTCACACAGTCTGCGCATTCAGCAAACGCGCATGCATTGTACAGATCCTCGCAGTCTTTTCCCATGTACCGAATCCCTTCCCTTGAACACAGACACACATAGTCGTCCATCGTGTCCACACACGTCGCCCCGTTTTGACACGGTGATGATGTGCACAAGTCAGACGACCCTGAGCAGAATATACCTGCAAAAAAGAGAGAAAAGTTTATTTTGTGTGTTTGTTAGTAACGCATTTCCCAACTGGGTACAAATTCAACAAGTTGTGATCATGAGATAGTTTTTAAGATATTAAACACACGTAAAATTGCATTACTAACAATTAAAATACATTTTTGATGGTATATGTATGTAATATGTGAGTCAGATAGTCTTGCCACTGTGATGGTTGCTATGAAATTGGTGTACGGATAGATAAGTTTTAGCATGTAGTGATGCACTTAGAAACAAAGGGGGAATATTTTCAGTTTAGTGTTACAATACACAGCTACGTCTGTGAGGTGGTCTTCTGTATCGCTGGTTAAAACAAAGCCTTAAAAAGTCTTTTAAAACGTGGACAGAGGTATATCAAAATGTTTGACATTGTGTGTTTGCATGTATTTGTGTGTTGTCCATTGCACGTGTTTGTGCGAGTGTGTGTGTGTGACTTGTGCACAAGCAGACTTGTGCAGCATTCACCGGGATTTTCCCGTACAAAGCAACCAATGGCACGTGAGCTTTTTGAGTCACTCCGAATTCCTGTTATCTGTCGACCCCGACCTTCTGCCCCCACCCCTCTGACCCATTAGCGTGGTCCACCCATCCTTAACCTTCGTGGGGCCCCTCGTCCCCCTGTACTCCACACCCCCACCCCTCAACCACTTTGTTACCCCGGCCATGAATCTTCATCCCAGATATTCATCCGAGCAGAAGATATTAATGAATGGGCAAAAGGAATGAGATGTTGTGCTTGTGTGTATTCGTGTGGAGTTGAAGCAGGAATAGAGAATCGTTCATGATTATGTTTCTGAGCAACTTTGTGGGTATCAAATATGCACAGATACCAAAACATGAAGTATTTATTTTGCCTCATTATCTACATTTAAATTTCACCATATGAACATATTAGTTACAATTAGCTTTATAAAGGACATTAGAGAACAATAAAGTTCTCTATGTTAAAGTAAAGCAACGCATTTAGAAGACGGTCAAGCTACCCTTTGGAGTTAAGCAGTTAGCTGCATGCTAGTACCAGTGCTAACACTGTTGTGACTGTTGGTCACTCTCCAGCACTGTGTGCGAGACAGATCAGTGCAGAGTGGTTTAGATTGATCTACTGTTCCTCAAATAACTTCAGCGTAAGCTTTTAACATCTGATCAAGCACTCTTGACAGAAACTCTTGAGCAGTGCCCATGCGTGACGGTCTCGACCTGTTTGAATAGATTAAGAGTCACATTTTCTGAAGAAAACATGAGTGGTGGAGAACTAGGGTGTTGTGAGTGGTTACCGGGCAAATGCTGTGTGGATGTTAGGCTTTCTGGGACGTTGACTAGCGGTTGTTTGGGTGTTCTGAGTGGTTGCCATGTGGTAGCTTATTGATCCAAATACAGCCCACCCCTAATCTCTTTAATATTAAAGAGTCTACATAAAGCTTGTCTCTCCTTTAATGTGAAGGTTTTTTCTCAGCCCAACTTTAACTGAGGATATACTTGAATGCACTTTTGCTTGAAGACACCTTAGAATTTGTCCTAGTTTTTCTCATATATTTTTTTCCCCTTTTAATACACAAACATCTGGTTACGTCAGACACCCACACAAGCATTCATGTCCCACCCCCTGCCCAAAAAAATGACCTCCTGTCTGTTAGCCCCAGCTAGGTTTGATTCTTAGTATCCATGGTTACTGCTAGGCTAATTTGACACAGGGGCCATGAGATGTTGACCTCTGTGACCTCAGATCCACGTCCTCTCTCTTCTTCTTTTGATTCTTACTCTGTCTTTCTCACAGTTTTCACCGTGTTGAATGCTTATGTCACTTCCTGTCTGAAGAGTGTGAAACGTGTTGTATCAAACCAGGCCTGTTTGAATAGGGCTGTAAACTTCCCTGAAGGTTGAGTTGGTGCTGAAGATCATTAGAGACAGAAGAGCTTGTAGCTTCTTGAGCTCACCATAATCTTCTCAATGTGGTGTGTAAAACAAACCAGCTTAGGTTGCTCTCACTACTAAGCCATCCAGCTTTCTGACTTAAGACTGTGTCTCCTTAGTTTTCTGCAATTAGACTCGGAGGTATTTTTTAAAGATGTCAGATATTCACAGTGCTTGTCGTTGTTTCTTTCAAAGCAACTTAAACAGCAAATAAAACGCAGCAAGCGTCCATGAAGGACAGTAACAGAGTCATTACTCTCTCAGAAGAAAAGGTTCCTTAGGATTCTATATATTTTCTTCTAAGAAAGCCCAGCATACTTCAGTTAAGCAGATCATTGATGGTTCCTTTGAGATCAGTCACATGATGTTTCTATCAAGTTCTCTATCAGTGTCTTGGCAGTCCTGGGTTTCCTGGCTGCAGGCCTAAAGCTTCTTTACTGTAAGATACTGTAAGACGAAACGTGGAGCACGTGGTTCCTTGGCATCAGACTCACAGATGTCCACATGCATGAAACCTTCTCAGCAGTTTCTGGGGAACGCCTCGCAATAATTGACATTGGATAACAATATATCAAACGTTTGCAAATAAATAATGCTTTATCTTTTATAACAAACTTTGCTACTCTGTTTTAAATTTTACTTACTATTATTTATTGTTACTCTTATATTTGTGCAGTTATTTTTAGCCAGTTGGTCCCAAAATTATCCCACCAGATGTATGTAGTTCCCCTTAGGTTTGTTAACAAACCTATTTACATGTTATTGGTTCCCAGCTTCAGTTTAAGTATCTTTAATGAATGCACGTCTAGATTTGTCCACTATAGATTTCAATAGTAGTTTGTCACCTTTTGATCTGCTCTTGTGCCATTTGTACATCTCTGTGCCCTCTTAAGCTTGCAGGAATGTGGACAACAACCAGACACGACACATTTAGATTCCAGGTGTTGTGCTTCTACAGATACAGGCTTAAACCCTTGAGTTTAACAGGCATCTCTGGTCTTTATCTGAGAGAGGTATTCTCCTGACGTAGCCGTCTTCAGCGCTATTTCTTACTCTAGATGTGTGCAAACATTTGACGTTATCTGTACAGGACTGCTGAAGGAATGTTATCCATGCATGTTGTGTTTTAAGACCTGAGACCATTTCCCTTATATGCTAACTAGCCTAGCTCCCCGATAGCAGCTGTCAGTCAAACCGCCCCTTATGTTTAGATAACTGTCAATCATTCTTGTTTGTGTCTGACTTCCTGCTGTGAGGGGGTGTGATAGGTTAGTTTAACTGTTAGTGGGGTTCCAGATTGTGTGTGTGTGTGTGTGAGTGTGTTTAAGAGGAAATGGGCATCTGTATGTGTGATTTAACACCTTTTGAGTTAAAAGGTGATATGGTATTAACATGCAATATAGATGTTGAGTAGGTTGTGAAGTCTCTCTCTTCTAGGTGTCCAGTGAAACTGAAGAGATCAGCCCTGTGTGATAATACAATTATTATGTGTCTGTCCACAGATATTGGTGGGGACAGATGGCTTTCAGAGAGAGAGAGAGAGAGAGAGAGCAGCTGTGAGGTGATGTGAGACAGGACTTTGTGATAACCTGTGGTATGTTTATTTTCACAGCTATAAGACATATGTTTGTTTGTTTATACTGTGTGCTTCGTTCTTCCAGGTGAATCTACATGTCTGACAGTTATTTGGAATAAATAACTCAAGAAGTATACTCAAGAAGTATTGTTGACTTGTACTGTTTATTAGAACATTAAATATTGATTTACCATCAATATGATTTTAGACTTAGCCATTCTTTGTTATTAGTTAGCTTAGCTCCTGAGACACATGCCAATTTGGTCGAAAAGTTACAGTATTTTAAAAGACAGAATTATAGTTTGTGGAAATCACCACAAAAACATTCAGTTAACCTTTAAGAAACCTACAAAGTTCTTTGTGTTAGCATGAATGCAGACTCTGAGTCTATAGTTTTTCACACCCTCATTAGCAGATTTTTGACTCTGAAAGTGGTTGAATGGTGGCATGTGAATTTATTCTCTCCTGGAGTGTGCAGTTACTCCCTGTGCGCAGGCCGGGATTAGGGTTGGGGGCTGGGTGCTTTGTAGACATTTTCATTGAATACGTCACATGCATTCCAGTTTCCTCCCCATTTCTGTTAACACTTGACGTCGCATGCGTGATTTGAGGTAAGTCGTCAACTTAGTCAGGCCAGAATCAAGCCACAGTTTAACACACTGTTCAGTCTCTGAAGACTTTCTGTGACTTTCTGAGATTTCTGTCTTTATTGCCACTGTTTACTTGGGCAGCGACATGTGACGACCACAGCGATGGTTTCTGACTAAGCCAGTGATAATATAAGTGGACACCAGATTTTTTACACATTTTACACAACCCTTAGGTCTACTTACACAGCACTTAAATGTTAACCACAGCATATGTATTTTACAAAAAAGTAAAATACATATTAAAATAATAATTACAATTAGATGTTTTTGTCAAAACTGTGGTTATTTTGGTAAATTTGTAAGGTGCGTTTTATCAGTTGTTTTTAAAATGCACATTTAAAAGTCACGATGTATATTAATTTTACAAAAACTACATGGACTTTGTTGCGAACATTACGACGTTACAATAATTGTGATGTAAATACATGATCTGTTTGTTCCAAAAACTAGCAATTGTCATTTAAACAGAGCCAGAGAATTACATCATCGATTGAAAGACCCCCTACTATTAATTCTGTTAATGTCCTAAGATAATCCCAAAACCAACAGAACCACACCACACGCGGAACCCCAACAATAACGTTTACAGTCACACGGTCTGTTTGCTTGTTTGTGATCTCGGGCAATGCTTGTTTAAAGCCACAACCTTTAATTTATTATCCACCTTTAATATTCCTCAGGAATGATCGGAAAACCCGTCCGGAGGCACGGATGAAAGGACGTTAATCCAGCCGGACACAAAGACAAGCGGAGCTCGTTAGAAGTGCTTAACGTGAATTCCACCCTCACACAACTTCCAAATGACTCAGCCCTGTTGTCAAGGCAATGGGAAACAATGGAACCCACCCCCCAGTTGTTCTGTTTCAGGCAGTGGGAGAGTGATCAAATCCGACTGCATGGATGATAGGAGGGAAAACTCACAGAGACGATTCACCTCCCCCCAAACTTGTGGCGGTACCACGCACCAGTCACATCCACTTCAACTTCAAAACACTATTTGTAAGTTTAAGTTTACATTAACATTTACTAACATTTTGAAGGCATCAGTTCTGTTTCAGCAACGTTGTGGAACTAGTACCTAGTGCATACTTTATAATTATTTGTATTTTATTTTCTCTAAGCAGTTGAAAAGTAATAATGATAGTAATATTTAGTATAATAATAATAATAGTAAAATTTGCTGTATATTCATTTACTTTTTATAATAAACTTATATAAACAAACAGGCAAGAATCACACACACAACATCCAACCTGTTGCTCCTGCCTCTGAGCTGAACAAAAACTCAATAAAGACTCAAAATTAAACTCTTTACACTGAAATAACTGACAACATATAACCACATTTATCATTATATATTCATTCCTAACTCTGTTTGATGATCTGTAATATTTGAATTGTTTTAAAAGTACTTTCATTTTTCATTCAACAGAACATGAATGTTTATGTATTAAAATATCTTCAGAGAATAATATAATTTCTGTGAGTTTGAAGGAAAAGACGCTCACCCCACTTAAACATCATCATTGTCAGGAAAACTGTCCTGTGACAATTCCGATGGACTTTCCGGATCTCCATGGTGATGTGAGGCACTCCAAACATTCCAAAACAAACGTCCTTTCAGCTTCTCTTTGAGTCCTTCATAGCGGAACAACGTTCACCGGGATCGGTGGGTTAAAAGTCTGTTCTGATGTTATTCCTGTTGGTTTATTAAGTCTGGTAAGCGTCACAGTTCAGATCTGAGCAGCATCAGATCTGTGAGGCTGAGCTGTGACTCATTGTACATGCAGTAATGAGACTAACTCTCTCACCCAATCCCACAGCGCCTTACCAGATAATCACCCGGAGAGGGAGGGGCTGGAAAACCTGAAGTGGACTTTGGCACCAGGACTGGGTCACATTCATCACTTTAGAGACAAACTGTCCCATGAATTCTAGTGCTAGAATGTAAAAGAGACTCATGTATATAAAATTTAATGTATAAAACAATGAAACTGCTAAACAAATGTCTGTACAATTTTTTATTTAACCTTAAAAGCTTTTGTTGAGGGGATAAAATGACTTATTCTAAAAAAAACACATTGATTAGCTTGGTTTTGTGTGACTGTAAACATTCAACTCATATTTTTATATTCACTTCAGGGTTGTGTAAATAACTGACTTTGCTGTGGTAAAAGACATGATGAGTTTTTTTAAAACACTTTGTTTTGTTAGAAAACATTGAGCCCAGCTGTTGTTTTCTGTCACAAATCAAGACAATCACAATCCTTTTCTAAGTGATTCCCTGCTGAGTTTTCCAACAGAGCAAAATGAGTTATCACGTTTAGTTTTAGCCGACACAAATCTATATTCATTAGTGATGCATTCAAAGTTTGTACTTAATAGCTCAAAATTTCATTTTTTTATTTATGATATTTGTCGATCACCCAATTAGTTTATAACTTCTGAATCATTGTTTCATATTCCAAAAGTCAGTATTAATGTAGCTGCTTTGTAATTTCCCTGAAATGGCAAAAAACAAGATAATATGTGTCTATTTATCAGACGTTCTTGTAATGTCCAGATTATCCAAAAACCAAGATAAGGAAAACGATACACACAGATTCCTGTAACACTCCGTGTCATCACACATTTTGTTTTAATACAGTAAACAAAATTCACTGTTTTATTTTCTTGACCTGACAGAACGAGGTGTTTTTTTCCATGACTGTGTTTTTCGGCATGGTGACTCCTGCTTTAAAACATGTAACGATGTCCGCCGGCCTTGAGATTTGGAAAGGGAGTTTTTTGAGAATTTGAGAGTTGTCAAATTGTGAACACACTGGCCATCATTCATACTGCAAACATACGGTCTTTCTGTATTCTGTGGACAAAGTTGTTTCGTGGCAAAATCTACGAAAACAATGCAATGCAGTAAATATAAAAGGTGTATTTTTAGTCTGTTTAAGTGAAAGAGAGTAAAAGAGAAAACTCATATATATATATATATATATATATATATATATGAAGGTGAATAAAGACCTTTTTAATTTCTATAGAATACATTTCTATATCATAATAAATGATCTCTTTACCTCAGTAGTGTTGTACTGTACAGCTTCACTTGTGAACAAACCACCTTGTCTTAAATTACATCCTGTACTTCATATGAGATACCAGTGAGATGCTTGTTCTGTCTACAGTCACTTCCTCTGTTCTCTGTAGCATGACTATCATGCTAAAGTTAAACTGGTGTTACAATATGAACACAACGAACAAACCATCCGATACACTTTTATAACATCATAGTCAGATAGCACAGACAGTACGGGTTTCACAGTAGAGAGCGCATCAATATAGTTTTTAATTTTATTATATAATTTTATTCGTATTACATTAGTGTCTTATGGTGTAAGAGAAACTTTGGTGTTTGTTTTACCTCTAACCCAAGGGTCAATTTTTAATGCATAAATGTAAACATTAGAAAGTAAGTTCTTTCAGACCCTAAAGACCTACAGAAATTATTAATAATATAATAATATGAACAATTAATATATGCAGGGCTGCTACACTGTTTATTTTTCCATATTTACCTGGAAAAACATTCAAATACTATTAAAATCATCCAAAAAAATTACAACAATGTTATGATGTCATATATGACATCATTTGTCACACAAAACATTGGGTCATAATGTCCAGAAAGCACACGTTGATCTACAGAAGGACAGTTTCCCAACCCTGTGGATGAAGAGAACCGGCTGGACAAAACCCGGTACCAGGAAACAAGCAAGACTTATGGTGTCTAGTTCTGGGATAACGGATAGTGGCAGAAGATGCTGCAATGCCACAAGTGAACTCGGGACATAAGTTAAAAGTAACTCCACTGTAGATATTACCATAAGAAAAAACGCTCTTCTCTTCATGAGGTTTTCCTCTTCCCTCTCTTTCCCTCTCTCTCCCGGTCCGGACTGTCTCAGAGCCCGGAGAACCGCCACGCAACAGAACAGGTTCAGGAAGAGCGACATGAGGAACTGCGTTATGTACAAGCACGTGTAAAAACTAACCAAACAAGGGGTTTTAAACCGCAGGCACAACACGCAGGAGGTCAGGATCGTTGTCCAAGTAAACGCGGAACATACGAGTCTGTATCTCAAAGGTTTGAGCTTCAGGAAGGTAACGGGACGGACCACCGCCAGGTACCGTTCAACGCAGATCAGACTCTGAAACAGAGGGCGACCCGTGATCACGAATCCGGATAGAAACATCATAACGTCCCACAGTTTGGGAAACGACACGGCGGACACGGCAAACACGGAGCGCAGACCGAACAGCATCTCACAGACAGAGAGATTCAGAGAGAAGATTTCAGACGTTTTCCCTCTTCCCGTTCCCGTGACAATAAGCCACAGCACACAGGAGTGTGTGGGAAGACCCAAAAGGACATTTAGGACGTGTAACGCAACGTCAAAGGGAAGCAGGACATGGGTCACGTTACAGGAACCGTGTAGCAGAAGGGTCGCCTCGTCCTTTGAGATGTTCATCGTGTCTTTGCTTTGACCTGAACAACCAAAATAATATTTTTTCGATCACAAACCAAATGTAAAGTACATATTAAAGGAAAACAACAAACAGATTTGAGTCCAAACTGAACAGAAATGGTCAAAACTGCATCTTGTCTAAATTATATTGAGAGACATTGTATTAAAAGGCATTTTTTTCAGCCGTGTGTGATAACAATGAAAATGTAACTGATATGATCTATTACAATATTTTACTTCTGTACCCTAGACACACTTTAGTCTCTAGAAAAACAACAAACTATAGTTATATAAACAATATACTTATATGTATAGTAAACAATATACTTATATGTATAGCAAACAATATACTTATATGTATAGTAAACAATATACTTATATGTATAGCAAACAATATACTTATATGTATAGTAAACAATATACTTATATGTACTTAGGAGGTTTGTTTGCGATTAAACACACAAAACACTTTGAAGCTTTAACTTGAACTATTTAACTATAACTATAACATTTTTTATTTAAGTGTTTTTATCTAAGTAAATGCAAATGTTATTACAAAGTAACATTAGGGAAAAAAGTTACCTGAACAACAATAAGCAGATCTTCAAACTTATCAGCCGTAAAATTCAGACTCAGTCTTGTAACGTGATTCTGTTTTGCTTGTGCTTCTGAGTTTTAAACAACTTTTTTGGCAACTCATTCGTAAAAAATACGTATGCAAATAAGACAAACGATAAAACAGACAGTAAATCACCAACTAACCACAAGTCTAATAGATATAGAATAGACGTGTAAAAACACCTGGGATACAATGTGAAATGTGTGTTTTTTATGTATAATTGTGTTTTTACACATGAAATCAAATCTCTGTTCTGTAAAAGGCAACATATGTTATAATCCAGATACAATGCAAGAATTATATATGGTAAATAATGTCAACTTTATATTATTTTTCAGTCTGTATGTATATGCATTTTCTAATCCATATCCAACAACCCAATAACACTCATATTTATTTCAATAAATTCAACACAGTTGTTAAATGTTTTGTTAACTACCATGTTTGTCAATTTCTATTTTCTTACAGTTCTCTTATTGCATAGATAATTTTCATATAAAAATGTTATTTTAAAGGTTTTAAATAACAAATAATATAGAACAAACTATTATTACAAAAAATGGTGTTCATAACTATCAGGTGGCAATAAAATGTGTAAAACATTTGACCTTATTGCAAAAAAGTTTGCAATAAAATCAGTCCTTTTTGTCTTAATCATTTGCTGGTTTTATGAGGAACGGCAGCAGGAAATTTTTCCAACCCTGTGCAGATAAATAACAGGATGAACCAACGTACCTAAACTAAAGCTACCAAGACTGATTACAAATCCTACTGAACCGTTCCGATGTGTGAGAACAGTGAAGAATCCTGTGATAATATAAGGTGTAAACATGAAAACCATGTTAGCTGTAGATATGAGTATGAGATTAAACGCTCGTCTCTTCATGTTGTTTTCCTCTCTCTCTCTCCCTCTCTCTCCCGGTCCGGACTGCCTCAGAGCTCTGAGAACAGCCAGAAGGAGAAACAACTGAACAGAGAAAAACAGCAGGTACTGAACTGAGTAAAAACACATAAATGCATTTTGGCTGGATGTTATTATTGTGTTCAAATATAGACACAAGCAAAGACTCGCCAGCCACACAACAGCAGAGCAGATCGCTCTGTATCTCAGAGGTTTGAACTTCAGAAAGGTTACAGGATGGACCACAGCCAGGTAACGTTCAGCACAGATCAGACACTCGAACACGGGACGACTGGTGACGGACAGTCCTTGTAAAAAGACCTGGACTTCAATAAGAAACGCAAACTTTATCAACAGTAGGCAAACCAATGAATTGAGAGTGTAAATGATCACACAGACTGCGAGGTTGAAGAGTAAGAACTCGGATGCGATTCTTCTTCCTGTGGCGATGAGCCACAGAACGTAGGAGTACGTAGGAAGCCAGAAGGTGAGATTGAAGCTGAACACGCCAACGGTAGCGTAATACAGGAACACATCCTGCTGGGATGTAAGATCGCTGGAAGCATTAACCTCAGATGAGGTGAAGTTCACAACGGAGACGTTCATCTGCTCTAGAATGTTCAGTAAAAATGATAAAATTCACATTACTTAATCATATTAATATTCAAATTATGTTATATATACTGTATACACACACACACACACACACATATATATATACACAAACACATAGATACAACACATATGTATTTATGTATTGTATGTATATATGTTTGTGTGTGTGTGTGTAGCTCTATATTGCTCTACAGTTGCACCGATAATCATAGAGACATTATAAAACAGTATTTATTAATTATAATGAACAACATCAATATTAAATATAAATATTTAAATATTTATTTTACATTATTTAATATTCATCAATATAGATATTACCTGAAAATTAAATGTCCCCTCAGGTATATATATATATTATTATTATTCCAGGGTCATGGAAAGTTCTGGAGTCCAAATTGTCTCCGGACAGGTGGTCAGTCCATCACTGGGTATCTCTATGTTCTGACTTGATCCATCAACAACATCAGTAGGCTTATATAAACATCTCACATGTGACATGCAAATATTTAGAGTTATTTACACAAAGCCCAAAAAGGCAAATAACAAATGGTCTGTTTTTTTCTCCATGAGGAAATATATATTAAGATTTTTGAAGAATTTAGCCAAATTACAGATTAGACTGTTAAATGAATACACTTTGGCAGATTCATGGCAACACCTGGTATGTAAATTAAAATGCACAGCAGGTGTATTTATTGCAAAAAGCAAACATTGTACTTAATATAAAAAATTTCACACCTAGTTCTGGGTTTGCACACACACACACACACACACACACACACACAGTATAATAGAATACAGTCAGTACAAAGGTATTTAAATCCACCACATTGAATTACTTAATGTGATAATCATTATGTTAAATAAAAGGAAAAATGTGTTCATCTGAATGTTAATGATACTGTATTTGCATGCTCACAAATCTTCTTGTGCGGTGTGTTGCACACAAATAAGACCTTCTGCTTAAAAAAGATCTGATACATGCTGGTGTTGCTCAGAGGCAAAGGTGTTTAGAATGACATAAGTGTTATTTTTTTTAAAATCATGTCACGTATTAATACAACGCGTCAGCAAGGGGCAGCCAAGCTCAATGTATATACGTGGTTGAATACCATGAAGATAGTTTTCCATTTGTCGATTCTGTGTAGCAAATGACTTACTAATTCATGATATTACATGTACTGTGTTTATTGTGCATTCAACGTGATTTACAGTTTGTTAAGCTTGTTAAAAATTGAACTGTGTTTATACAAGTGTACAACTGTGTTTACAAGTGTACAATATCTTAAATAAGTCATGATAATACAGAACAAATTAGGTTTACAAAAAACCCTGTTATTAAAGACAATGTATATAATTACTAAAATACAGAAATACAATACCCAAGATGAATAAGTTTTAACACATACAAACTGTAAATAAGTATGAAGCCTTCTAGTAATAGTTGGTCATATTAATAATAAACATATTAACTAAACTATGTTCTTGTTTAAACCTGGAAGTTCTGAGATTGAAAAAAATACTACAAGACAACAATGAAATGTTAACTGCATAGAATTCAGATTTACTTTTTGGTCTGTATTAATAGTAAAAAGTGTTAAATTACTTAAATGCAAAACAGAAATATTTTAACTAGTGGTCTCCAATTATTTGACCCACTTTGTTTATCAACTCTGAGGTAATTTATGATTCACAAATAAAACATTACAGGTTCAATCACATTGTTTTGTTTTGCCTCAGCTGCAGGTTCTGCAAGGAACCAAAGCAGAACAATTTTCCAACCCTGTGCAGATAAAGAACCGGCTGCACAAAAGCAGTCAGAACAAAACATAAAATACTAATAAACCAGCTAATGGTATCTTCCTGATGTGTGAGAACAGTGAAGAATCCTGTGACAATATAAGGTGTAAACATGATAACCATGTTAACTGTAGTTATGAGAATGAGATTAAACGCTCTTCTCTTCATGAAATTTTCCTCCTCTCTCTCTCTCCCTCTCTCGCCTGGTCCTGACTGCCTCAGAGCGCGGAGAACCGACAAGAGGAGAAACAACTGGATGGGGAGGAGAATGAGGAAAAGACTTGAGAAGAATAAAACGTGTGCATTACCTTCTAATAAAGTAAATGTGATCATTCTTCCAGAACAGAACACAAGAGAAACGATCCAGGCAGCAGCGGAACAGATGAGTTTGTATCTGAGAGGTTTGAACTTCAGGAAGGTTACAGGATGGACCACAGCCAGGTAACGTTCAACACAGACCAGACACTCAAACAAAGCCCGACCGCTCATTACCAGCGCTTGTAAACCACGTTGTAATACAGCGAGACACGGAACCGTCGGTACCAGCATGTAAACCAAAGACTGCAGACAGTAAAAGATCTCACAGAATATGAGGTTGAAGATGAAGAACTCAAACGCGATTCCTCTTCCTGTGGCGATGAGCCACAAAACGTAGGAGTTTGTGGGAACACCGACCAGCAGATGGATGCAGAGCAAATACGTTTTAGGATTCCAGAATGACAGAACTTTTGATGTGAGATTGATGGAGTCAGGAACCTCAGGTGAGGAAATGTTTCCTGTGAAGTCATTCATCTGCTCAGTACCTCGGATACAGCTGGAATCTACCAGGGAGACATACTTAGCATGTATATATACTTTGCAGCACATTAAGAAAGAAAAGGAAAGGACGCGAAGTATGCTAACAAGTATGCTAACAACACATACTGGGATAAGGTGTCTTGCTCAAGGGCACCTCAGATTACAGAATCAAACCTGTGACCTTTGGTTACAAGTCTGGCTCTCTAACCATTAGGCCACATCTGCCCCCAATTTAACAACTGCAACAATACAACATGTTACACAGTGTAATGAGTTAAAGGAGTTACCTGAAGAGTAAAGGTCCAGTCAGTAGACTGCCTAGTTTCAAGTAGACTGACTGAATCTTTCATCAATCTATATGAGCATTTTTGTATAAACACGTCACATGCAAATGTTTAGAGTTACAGGCCTCAGAAAAGAAAAAAAACGCTCACTGAAAAATAGCTCAGAAGTATAAATTCAATTGAAGGCACATACATGTATGTTAATACACAACTCAGCATTATGTATTAATGTCAACTAGTTAACCCATATATCCCAAATAAGGCTATTTACACAGTAACATGTACACTGACAATAAATCATAACATTATTTTATTTACAGAGATAAAGAAAACAGGCAACATAAAACAAATAGATATTCTTCACTGTCGACATGCAACTTATACAACATATGAAACTGGTAAAATAGCAACTACTTATTTATATGAATAAAAATGGCATGTATCTGCTGAGACACTTTGCATGGACCGATTGTGGATTTAAAAGGCATTTGAACAATTTCTTTTCTGAACATGCAAATAAGATAAATCAATATACGACCCTATCAATTACAGTCATAAACAAATTTCTGACCATCACATGAGATGCGACACAACTGGTGATGGTTGAAACAAAAAGGCTTGTAAAGGTTGTTTTGTAAGTTAAGAGATAACATGAAATCACGATTTGACAGGTTGTTATATGGTTTGTGATTGTTTGTGATGCTCTGAATGAGCAACAAGTGACTTTAAAGTCAATCAAATCACAGTAAATATACATGGAAATATTCGGGTAATTTAAAGTAATTTACCAGTCATACAGAAACTTTCACAGCGTTCATATACACAGATTGTGATCCTAATATTACAATTCAATTTCCCAACTTTATATTAACGATATGAAAGGACATATATACCTCATGTTTAATGCGTTATGTGTACTTTATATACATAAACGATCGTATACATAAACATACATACATTTATATACATAAACAAATCGGTACAGCGTTTAGGATACACATTAAAAGTTAATAGATTATTTGCTATCAAGTTAAGGAATGCAATAATGAATCTTACCTTAAAAAATGTATTAAACGTCCGGAAAAGTTGGTAAAGTCTGTCCTGCCTCATTGTGTTTCTTTGTATTATAACAGGTTTGTATTAGTTTAGTTAAGAACAAATACTGCCACTTTACCTGAAAACACAGGCAACAGTTACTACCAAAATAAAAGTCCCATCTATTGAGCTTTGGCATCACATTTGATACCAGTTGTCTGCTGTTGTTTGTGTAAAAATCAGGGTTGTTTTGTATTAACATCTTATTTATATATTATTTTGAAAAGTTGTTTAAACATTATTATTATGACCCATTTTTGTGATCTGGTCTAAGGCCTTGCAACCTCAGCATTCTGCCTTATTAACTTTTATTAAGTTTTTCATCTCAATGGCAGTTCAGTAAACCATGGATGCAGCCCTGGAATAAATAAAAATGACTTACATTTCAGAATTCCCACACGGATAACCTGAAAAATGCACAAAACTTTACAATCAAACCAACCCAATCATTATACCAGATTGTTTTTAAAATTAAAACTTTTCTTTTATTATTAATAAATGAATCCCTTGAGGTAATATTTGAGTCGTGTTAGCAACGCAAAAGGTTGCGGGCAAATGTTTAGCTTCGATGTTCTGTCACTTTTTAATACAGTGTTTGACAAATGTTTGTGTTTATAGTGTTTTTACAAAGGCTTGAATTGATAGTCAGAAATAAAGGAAATAACTTTATTTTAATTAGTTAAAGTGGAACTATTGACATTTTATAAAGGGCAGTTTTTCCACCCGGTACAAAAACAGAACAGGCTGCACCAAGCCAGCAAAAACAAAACAAACATAACCAATAGACTCCAGTACGTGAGTACCTTGTGTTGAACAGGTGTCAAGTAGTGTTAAAATAATATAGGGTGTATATATGATAACCGTGGTCACTGTAGTTATTAGAATGATATTAAATGCTCTTCTCTTCATGTTGTTTTCCTCCTCTCTCTCTCTCCCTCTATCTCCCGGTCCGGACTGTTTCAGAGCTCTGAGAACCGCCACACAACAGAACAACTGAACTGACAGGAAAACAAAAAACTCTCCCAACCAGGAAATTAAGTACCACTCGATAAGTGAAAAGTACACGACTATAAAACTGAAAATACAGGAGATTAAACACACCACCCAGGCAAAACCACCACAGACCGCCCTGTATCTGAGAGGTTTGTACTTCAGAAAGGTTACCGGATGGACCACCGCCAGGTACCGTTCAACGCAGATCAGACTCTGAAACAGAGGACGACCCATGTTGTCAAGTCCGTCTAAGAAATCCACAGCTCTCAAGAAAAAGTCAGACACGTAACTGAGAAGACCCAAAAAAGATTCTGTACACAACAATATCTCACAGACAGAGAGATTGAAGTTGAAGAATTCTGCCGCAAGTCCATTTCCTGTTCCTGATACAATAAGCCAGATCACATAAGAGTTGGTGGGAAAACTCAACAGAACGGTCATTATATCGACCATTGAGAAGATTGTGAAACCGTGATCCGACCCAGTGCTGTTACAAGCCGAGTAGCTTAAGGAATTTGATCTATCACTGGGAAAGCTTTCAATGGAGACGTTCATCTTTCCACCGGACCTGTGATCACAGAGAGATGATGGGAATGTTATCCCACCAGAATGTAATACACAAGCATAACATTTACAAAATCACATTTTTCTGTAAATCTGATTTAGCAAATTAAAATGCTTTTCAATGACTATTTATGGCACTGGATTTGTAAGTATTTAATCACAAAACTTAATCACAATAATCACCTTAAGATGGACAATCTGCCTTTCCAGTTGATGTGTCATATAAGAATAATGTAACTTGTAAACCTTTATATAGCATGAAACCTAAAACCATAATATGCAAATTTGTTCATTTGTGAAGTCGTGGCTTCAGATTGTAGGGAGGTCCCAAGAAAACGCTGAACATAAAGTTAAACATAACTAGCTCACTGACAATAATGGATGACTTAAACTCCTGACTTGATTTGGACGTTGGTCTTTACTAGGTAGGTAGTCAAGTAATGCTAGTAAACCTATATATACTGTAAACTCATCTTTTTATCCCATCCTCCCTTCCAAGCTTATTCATGCCTCATCCAATACGCATAAATACAGTATCCTATCATTTTGTTCGGATCGAATGCAGTGCTTGGGCGAGCATTTTTAGTAGTGCACCTGCATAAGTATATCAATATATTTAGACATCTTTACTTAGTGATCGCTTTTTGATTGTGAAGAGACTTTTAAGCAAAAAAAGAGACTTTTAAGCAAAAAACTAGGAAATTCTTGTTGTTAGAACAGGTCAAAGAACTTACAGGACACAATATAATCTGATCTGAGACACACAACAGCAGGTGTTACAGAAATCCACCTACTGTACTGAGAAAATTAACCATAATATAAACCAATCTATTCAAAATACTGTAAACAGATACGCTTCCACTTGGTTACTCTTTAGATTAAAGGTAGATTAAGGGTTAGATGCAAAGGTTGGTTTTAGGTTTGAGGGAGGCTTTCGTAATAGCGTAGTCGCAAAACTACCAATTTAAATAACAAATTTGTTCTTATGCATCTTATGCAGATAATAAACTCTCATGATCCCTCAGTAAATGGACACCAAAGACATTTTAAACTACTTTTATTAGTGGTGGTATTTAGTGCCATTGCTAGAATTTATGAGACCCTGTACAAAACTATAATAATCTACCCAGCAGTGTAAATTGTATTATTGGTTACTTTTGCATTTGCATGTGCCTAATAGATGGCAAGGAAAATTTCCAACAAAACTTCCCTGTCGGGAATACAGCTCCGATTCTGATAATAAAGTCATGGTTTAATATAAAGTTGTCGGCAGGGGGCAGTCGAGCTTATTTTATGCACAAGTACCTTTACATGTAATATGCAAATAACTTTAGGTATTATTTTTCCTGACTGAGCCTGATTCAGTAAATCAAACAATATGACAAAATATGACAAATAATCTATTTATTTATAATATGTGTATCAGCGTTAGGAAACCACGAGGATAAATGCATGATCACAATTTGTTACAGAAGCGACACACTTTCCGAAATCTTTGCAAATACAGAACAGGCTGCAACAACATCACCAACATAAAACATATAAAACTTAAGGTCCAAAGTGGCTGAATAACGTTTTCCGTCAACATGCTAACAAATCCTGCTGCTGTAAGAGGGACGTATACGACAATCATGTTGACTGTGGTTATGAGAATGAGATTAAATGCTCTTCTCTTCATGTTGTTTTCCTCCCTCTCTCTCCCTCTCTCTCCCGGTCCGGACTGCCTCAGGGCCCGGAGAACCGCCACGCAACAGAACATCTGAACGGAGAGGAGCACGAGAAATTGAACAGACAGGAACCCTCTGAACGCATTGATGTTTTTAGAGGATAACATATAAACGCAGGCTACACAAGATCCAAGGCTGATAATCCAGACAGCAGCAGAGCAGATCAGTCTGTATCTCAAAGGTCTGAACTTCAGGAAGGTTACAGGATGGACCACAGCCAGGTACCGTTCAACACAGATGAGACACTGAAACAGAGGACGACCCGTGAAGAGTAACCCTAACAAAAACAGCACCAGTGTCATGAGACTATTAACCCGACATGACAGAACAATGAACAAACAGGTGAGAGATATGGTGATCTCACATACGGACAGGTTTAGATTGAAGAAGTCTAAAGAGATTCCGCTTCCTCTTCCAGTGACGATGAGGAACAAAACGCAGGAGTGGGTAGGAAGACCCAGAAGGAAATTAATGAGGTACACGTACATCTCTGGAGCGTTTATGGACCCAGTGCAGGTTGTGGAGTTTGTGGAGATGTTTGCTGTAGAGTTGTTCATTTTTTCCTGGTCTGGAGTCTTATTTCTAAGGGTCACAAAACATCCAAATAAATATACATGGTCTACATAAGACATACATGTAAAATCAAATTTTGACTGAATAATTGACTGTAAGTCTATATAGTGTAATTATTATATTTAATGCAGACGTTTAAGTTATATGATATAACTGAACAGAAAACTATAATACTGTATATTTCTGCCACACTTAAACAAACAGAACTGCCTATAGGCTATATAATATATACTGTATTATAGCTTATATAGAATATATGTATGAATCATTAATAAATGAAGGGTTTAGATTAGTTACCTGAAGTGAACGCTCTCTCTCTCTCTCTCTCTCTTCTTTATCTCTCTCTCTGGATCTGAATAAGTCCTTGTTCTGTATGATGTTGTTTAAAGCTATATACGCTGTACAAAAAACCAACATGCAAATACAAACATTTTTCTTTTAAACCCTATGATTTATTGTTATTATGACTAGAGGTCACAACAATACGACATTTCCACAATGATGGTTAAATTCAGAAATTATATCATCGTTTGTCAATTTTATGGCACCACCTGGTATGTAAAATTGCAGAGCAAGTGTTTTTATTAGCTATCAATACATTTGCAAACCATGTACTGTAAGTTATGACTTTTTTACCTAATTCTCTTTGAGGGGTTATAAATTAAACAAGTTACAGCAACTAACAAGTCATAATACAGAACGGAAGTTTCTAAAACACGACTGCATTAAACGAGACCTTTAAAAGTGTAGGGCTGCCAATTTCAGGCACACAGACCAAGCGGATGAATATGTGAAGGTTTATGAATAAACCAAACCAAGTTACGAACTGGACCGTAAAGCTTGACAGATATACAGCCACTGAAACACAGGAAGTTTGTGGGAAGTGCTAAAACAAGGCTGGAAATATATCCAAGTGTGCTAACGGGGAAAACTGTGGTGGTGTCGTTTCTTGCCATGTGATAATATATGGTTGATAAGGCGGATGTTTCTGCAAATTATCCATTTGTTCTTTCTGCTCACCTGAAAATCCAAAACAAGAAATGTGCAAAATGATTTTGAGTTTATTATACATAAATTATTTTATTAGTTTTATTAGTTTTATTGAGTTTATTATACATAAATGTCTAAGCTGACTGATGATAACATATATGTTGAAAGTTGCAAACAGTGTGAAATATTTTAAGCCGCCGCATCAGCTTAAAAGCTGTAACTAAAAGTTAAAAGCTGTAACTAAAAGTTAAGCTGTAACTATTTCTATATTCTTATATTATAATATAAACTTATTATAGGATACATGATTTTCGTGCTCAGAGAGTTATAAATACATTTATTTCTATCATTATATCATTTTCAATATTAATGGATATTTCAGGTACTAATGCAAAAAAAGAAAAGCTACTTACCTTAAACTTAATAATGATCAGAAATGTGGTTTGATGTCTTCTGTACAGTGTAGAGGTTTATACTCTGCAAAAAAATAATAAAACGTCTCTTCCTGTATGTAACCAGATTGAATCAACAAGTCTGGTAATATATCATCAAAACATTTTGGTAAATAAAAGACATGCAAATAGATCTTAAATATAGCTACACCTGCCACGAAAAAAACACTTTTTTCCATATGAAAATAACCCAGGGGAAAATGTTCCTGAAGCAAACTTTAAATACACAACTACTCTTTTTTTAGTGTATTTATTGTTATTACTGTATACAATACAAGAAAGGTTGTATGTATAAAATGCCATTTGTTTGCTGTGACATTTTGCGTGGAACAATTGTTTATTCATAATTTAAATATCGTTTAAACTATAAAAAATAACAAATAACATGAAGCGATGTAAAGAATTAAAATTGCAGTTTGTCCACTAGAGGTCGCGCTTGCAAAACAATCGCAAAGCCGCATTTACTACAACAGTAGAAACCGAGAATATGACGTCACGGACCCCTAAACAGTGACGTAACACTTATTAAAGTTGTTAATAATTTTTTAAATGCAAACATTGTTGAAAGTATTTGGAATAAAGTAAATACCCATGTGAATAAAATATAGTGTTTTGTTTTTGATGTTTTAATGCAAAACTCTTACTTAATAAACAAAGCCTTTGAAAAACCAAACATTATTCAGAAACGTCCGAAATAAAAACAACAGGAAGCACGAAACCAACATATACAAACCACTGAAAACAGACACTCTACTGACAGATCTGGTATTACATCCAAAACAACATTTGAAACAACAGATGTTTGTGTTAAATAATGCTTCTGTTAAGAGCAAATTCTTTTAACTACATTTTATTAGTTGCAAATGATTGTTCAAGTGTTCTAACAAAACACCAATATAACTAAAAACACAATGCTAACCATAAAATTATTTGTGTTATTATTATCTGTTTCAGCTACTACTAGATTTATTGTTAGCTACTCCTTTACTTTAAACGTAACTTTTTAACTAGTTTCTTAGCCACTACGAAAACAACTATTTAGTTGCACTAAATAATTACACGAAAACCTCTATAACCATTTGTATGTTGCAGCTAAATAGCAGAAGATGCATTATTGATTATTAAACTAAAATTATTGACATTTGATAAAGTTTAGTTTACCCACCCGGCAAATAAACAGAACAGGCTGCACCAGACCAGCAACAATATAACAGAAGTTACCCACGTTAATATACAGTTCAGTCATGTTTGATGTAAAAAATGCAAATAAAACAATACAGGGAAAATATATGATAACTGTGGTCACAGTAGCAACTAGAATGAGATTAAACGCTCGTCTCTTTATGTGGTTTTCTTCTCTCCCTCTTTCTCCCGGTCCGGACTGCTTCAGAGCTCGGAGAACCGCCACACAACAGAACGTCTGAACCGAGATAAGAATGAGGAACAGTAGAATCAGAAAAACAAAGTACAACTCGACAGGATAAAACAAGCTCATAGCATAAAATAAACCAGAGACGATTGTTGTTGCCCAGACGGCAGCGGAACAGATGAGTTTGTATCTGAGAGGTCTGAACTTCAGAAAGGTTACAGGATGGACCACCGCCAGGTACCGTTCAACACAGATCAGACTCTGAAACAGAGGACGACCCGTGATGGCCAGTCCTTCAAACAAATTCTGAACTATGAGGGGAATCTGACAATAAAAGGTGAGAAAAACTAAGAAACAATTCAAACAAATGAGTATCTCGCAAATGGAGAGGTTGAGGATGAAGAATTCGGCTCCAAGTCCATTTCCTGTTCCTGTTACAATAAGCCAAATCACATAAGAGTTGGTGGGAAAACTCAACAGAATGGTGAAGATATATCCAACTGAAGACATTTTAACATCAGTGTCATTGGAAAAGATGTGATCAGAAGAATTCGAGGTCTCACCGAAGACATTCATCTGTCCAATGTGTACAGATTAAAATCTGTGAGTGAGAAACTATGTTACTATAAATCACACGTATTAACAAAGAGCATTTACAGAACAGTGTCCAAGATTAATCACATTTCGAAATGTTATTATGACCAGAACTGTATATACAGAATTATGCAATAAAATGCAATATAAACTATGTAATCATGAATTAAAAAACACAATTCTTTGGCATAAGACAGCTAAAGTTGTAGTAGCTAAAGTCACTTACAGCTGGGCTGATTGCTTCCGTATAACTTTAACAAACAACTTGAGAACATACAGCGTACAGAATTTTATGCTGTGTAATATCAAAATGTTAATATGCAAATATACCAAGTGACATCACATGTGCTTCTAAAGACAATGACAGTGTGACTCATTGGGCAAATCCATGTAAAAATATATCAACACTTAAAAATCAACTACAGGAATATAAAACAAGGTTTCTGCAGGTGTACAGTGTGTACAGTATTCAGATACAGTGTGGAAAAAAATGAAAGTGGGTCATCAATCAAGTGTAGGATAAACAATGGATCCATCCATCCATCTATCTACACACACACACACACACACACACACTACATTACTGTATAAGCACAAAATAAATGTCACAAATTAGGGTAGCTGCTAAACAAATAAAAATTTGTTATAGCCCAACTTACTTACACATAGTTAAATACAACTATAGTCTAAAATGAGCTGTGAGTGTTAATGAGCATAAGTCGCATAAATGAACTTATTTGAAACATCCCACAAGTAGTTTTTTGGGAAAACAGAGGCAGCTGAGTTTTCCATTCCTCTGCAGAAAAACAACAGGATGAACAAAAGCTGTCAGAACAAAACAACACAAACTAATAAACCAGATAACAAAAACATCTTGTTTCAAAAAAATGAGAAGTCCTGTGACTATATACGGTACAAACATGATTATCATAGTCACTGTAGTTATGAGAATGATATTAAAGGCTCGTCTCTTCATGTTGTTTTCCTCTTCTCTCTCTCTCCCTCTTTCGCTCGGTCCTGACTGCTTTAGTGCTCGGAGAACCGCCAAACAACAGAACAACTGAACTGAGAGAAACACGAGGAACTGAATTGAAAGTAAACATGCAAATGTAACAAAGTTGAGTAAATATAAAACAAATTTGCAGAAACAACAGCATGCAAGACTAATGATCCAGGCTGCAGCAGAACACATCGCTCTGTATCTGAGAGGTTTGAACTTCAGGAAGGTTACAGGATGGACCACAGCCAGGTAACGTTCAACACAGATCAGACACTGAAACAGAGGACGACCCGTGATGGCTAGTCCAATCAAAAACTGTACCAATACCAAAAGGCACGGAAAAGCTTTGGACAGTACGTATAATAAACAATTAAAAGAATAAATGATTTCACAAATAGAAAGACTGAGGTTAAAAAAGTATGAGGTAATCTCAGTTCCTCTGACAATGAGCCATACAATATAAGAGTGTACAGGAAGTCCGAACAGGAAGCTGATACTGAACACAGTCATTCCTACATTGTTTATGGTCCAAAGGAGATCAAATGTAGGGATTGTGAAGACTACAGCAGAGTCATTCATTTCCTCTTAGTCTTCTGAGCTCAAAAGCTGATTAAAAGAACAGGTTACGTTTTGACCTAAAGGTAGAGAGAAACAAACATTTATCTGTGGAAAAGTGCCAAGATAAGTATTCATTAACTAATACATTACCTTGCTGTCTGAAATTGAAATACATATGTTACAGATACATAAGATACATTAATTCAAATCTAAAATACAGTAACATTCCTATATGTTTAACTGGAAAACACAGTTCAGTTTCACAGTTATGTTCATGAACACAACTGAAGCCTGGTTATTTGTCTGTGTTATTCAATTAAGCAGAATAAAAGATTTGTCACCTGAGAGTAAATGTTCAGGTTGTTGGATGTAAATCTTCTGTGCATTGGAGACTGAAGTCACTGACTGTCTTGTTTGACGTACAGTGGGGGGGTTAGCGTCACATTGTGTGTTATTTAGCATTTTTTAAAAATGATTTGCATGTTGTCACTGTGAAATAATTAGCCACAAATAGAGTACATAGAATATATAGGTTTATACACACACACATACGCACGCACACACACACACACCCTTTTACATTATCTCTCAATCTTCACTGCCCCAGTGTTTGCTGTCTTGTGCTGGTTTGTATATCATGTAGAGTTCTGTGCTATTTGCCCTGGCAAGCAAAGTTTAGCCATTTTGCCTGTTTAAATATGTTTTTTCCTCCCCCTCATAGGTTGTTTGTTTTCTGTCTTTGCCCTCTAAATAAAATGTTCTGTTTAAAGACTGTATGCAACTGCGTTCGTTCATTCTGCAATAGCTGACACAAACATAAGTTCAGTTTTTCCAAACTGTACATATATGTATGAAACGAGACGTCCGCAGGTGCAGACAGGTGTGCAGGTGTGCTCACTATGGAAAAAGGTGACAATGTGTCATTATTCAACTGTAAGATAAACAACCACAAAAATAAAAAAACAGACACAACAGCGTTTTAACAGAGAATAAGTTTATTATGGAATCATAATAATAATAAAGTATTCATTAAAGTAATTGAAAAAAGATGAACTACACACATAGCAATACTAACATAATTTGCATTAGTTTTAAATCTCTTTCTTCACCATAAGCCTGACATAGTAATTTTAACAAAACTAAATTACATTTCATCAAATTCAATTTATTTTAATGTTTAAGCTATAAAAATAATTCTGGGTATGAACTTTAATGTGCGTAAGTTTTAGGAAGTTAAGTTACCAGTTTTTTTGGAAAACAATTGAGTTTTCCGTTCCTATGCAGGTAAGTAACAGGAAGTACAAATGCGGACACAACATAACAACTGAAGCTTAAATGCCAAATAACATAAGTATCTTGGCGGAAAACACTGAGAATTCCTGTTAAAATGAAAGGTACAAACATTATAACCATAGTCACAGTAGTTATTAAAATGAGATTAAACGCTCGTTTCTTCCTGTTGTTTTCCTCCCCTCTCTCTCCCGGTCTGGACTGCCTCAGAGCCCGGAGAACCGCCACACAACAGAACATCTGAACGGAGAGGAACACGAGGAACTGAATCATGTAGTACCACGTAAACGCGACACCCTTTGACAATATTAAGCTAAACATGGAAAACAAACAAGAACCCAGTCCAACAAACCAGGCCACAGCAGAACACATCACTCTGTATCTGAGAGGTTTGAACTTCAGGAAGGTTACAGGACGGACCACAGCCAGATAACGTTCAATACAGATCAGACACTGAAACACAGGGCGACCCGTGATGGCCAGTCCTATTGAGAACCTCTGTAACGTCAGGAACGTTGGAGAGGCTTGAGCCAGGATAAAGAATAGCCCATTTATGCTGAAGACTGTCTCACAAACGGTGAGATTAAAGACGAAAAACTCTGAGGCAAACCCACCTCCCCTTCCTGTGACAATAAACCACATAATATAGCAGTTTGTTGGAAGGCCCAACAGTAGATTGAAGCTCACTGTAGCAACCTTCAGACTATCCAGAGATGTAAACGGTGTTGTGAGGTTAGTGGAAGGATGAACCTCGGATGAGGTTGAGTTCCACGTGGAGTCGTTCATCTGTCCGCTCTTTCTCTAAAATACATATTTATATATATAAATAACTATTTGTGCAGTTTTAAAGACAGATCAAGTCTTCAACTATAATAAATAATATTTCAGTCTACAACAAGCCAATTTGCAAGTTTAACTTATATATTTTAGCTTATATATTGTCTTCAATTTTACATTCATCATTTCACCTTTCACACTATTATACTCAATACACAAATCACTGTTACATGCCCAAAACCAGAATCAATACAGTGCAATTATTATTATTATTATTATGTTAAATAATGTGAATCAGATTTTGAAAGTGTCACCTGAGGAGTCAGTGCCCAGTTGCTTTGATAATTACATACAGATCTGTGCTGTGTTTTAACACAAGCTGTCATGAAAATCTATCATGACTACATTTAACAAATGTGTCACAGACACCATGCAAATGTTAAAAGTGTTTAAAAAATACAAGGTATAAAGGAGGGGCGTAGAATCCTTCAATTGTGCCAATAACTTGTATTAGAGTAAAAATATGTGTGACAAGAATGTCAGACAAAACCTTATAATTCTAAGGTAGCAAAATATTGATTTGAGATTTTTTAAAATTACTATCATTACTCATAACATCATTAAAATTTCCACAAAAAAAGATTATTTTGATCAGAACACTGAACAACAGAAAACAAGTCCTGCTCTATATTTTTAACTTGTTACACATTGTGGAAACAAAATTATGAACTTCATGTTGAATTTACCTTTTTAGCTGAATTTAGATTTTTTCTGAGGCAGCTGAGTGTTTTGTTGCTCAGATATAAAACGGGATGAACAAATGCACACAGAATAAAACAACAAAAACTAATTAACCAGATAACAGAAAAGTCTTTTTTTAAAAGAACCAAAATTCCTGTGACTATATACGGTACAAACATGATTATCATAGTCACTGTGGTTATGAGAATGAGATAAAACGCTCTTCTCTTCATGTTGTTTTCCTCTCTCTCTCTCCCTCTCTCTCCCGGTCCGGACTGCCTCAGAGCCCGGAGAACCGCCACGCAACAGAACAACTGAACGGAGCAAAGAATGAGAAACTGAATGGAAAGTAACCATGTAAATTTAATAAAGCTTTGTAACGCTAAAACGAATCTGCAGAAAAAGCAGCATCCGAGACTAATGATCCAGGCAGCAGCAGAGCAGATCAGTCTGTATCTGAGGGGTTTGAACTTCAGGAAGGTTACAGGATGGACCACAGCCAGGTACCGTTCAACACAGATCAGACTCTGAAACAAAGGGCGACCGGTGATGCCTAATCCAACAAAAAACTGTGCTGTTAACAGAAAATCGGGAAAATCCCTTGACAGTGCAAGGAAGAAACATAACGAAGCGTAAAGTGTCTCACAAATAGAAAGATTGAGATTAAAAAAGTTTGATGCGATTTCTCCTCCTCTGACGATGAGCCATACAATATAACAGTGTACAGGAAGTCCGAACAGGACGTTGATACTGAACACAGTAATTTCTACATTGGTTATGGTCCAAATGAGATCATGTGTGGAGTTTGTGGATGATGAAGATGTGTTGAAGACTACAGAGTCATTCATTTCCTCTTTGTCTTCTTCTATAGGTTGAAAGAAACAAACATCAGAATGACACTGATCTGAATATATTCCAGTCAGAAATTGAAATACTGACAGAAAATCACAACATTATATAACAATACAATCACATTACATCACAATATTAATAACTTGAGAACAAAGTGACTGTTAATAAAGACATTCTAAGCATGATAATCACTTACAATTGATTATAATGGATTAAATTGATTATATTCTGTTAAACAGATAAATATTTGTTACCTGCAGAGTAAGGGCAGAAGTGTGACTTCAGCGTGTTGTAGGGTTGACGAAAATGTATGTGTCCC
>JBAJNP010001820.1:0-55435 GCA_036877545.1 Yasuhikotakia modesta | reverse complement strand
ATCTGAACCCATACCAAAAAATGCCTTTACTTTTTAAACTACAGAGGTGGGTCTGAGCCAAGTTTATAAGCATAGACTAGCAATGATGTTTAGTCATTCAACAACTAGTCAGTTAGTGAGTTTATAACATCAGCATGGCAAAACCCTCTTTAAGAGGTTTCAAAATAAATAAAAATGAGCTTTAATTGAACACTGTGCTCACATACAAACACGAAGACTCAACACACTGACATTTTCAACATTTTAGCAGATAACTGAGTGACAACTTAAGTGTCTCTGGCAGAACCAATTTTTTTTAACCACAACTCAAACCATTTGTTGGACAAATGTTGCTGTGTGGGGACGCTAAAGCAAACTCCAGCGCTGTTAAACAGAACCAGTGTTTACTGCATAAATTAAGCAAAAAGGATAAGATTACTGTACTGTAAAAGAATATTAAACACTTCACCTTCAAGTGTGGGTCTATGAACACAAGTCAAGACATGTTTGCATACAAGTTTCGCTGACGGTCAAACAACACAATGATAAATGCCAAAGACAATTTTAACTGAACACACTGACAAGATATTCATTCACTGTGCATACTTGGCTCTATTGAAAGGTTTTGTGAATGCATTTGGCATGTATGCACACATTTAAATCATATTCCCTGAAAATCAAACCTATGACAAATGTTGCTAGCACCATGCTCTGCAGGAACAAAGAGTATAAGAGCTAGCAGTATACGGCAGGCTGTCAGGTGGGGGTGTGGACCAACCTAGAGTCGATTCAGTAAAATGAGTCACAGACACACCCTCAGTGCTCACAGACAGCTAGGAAATGAAGCCGGAGTTCACAGAAACCGAAGCCATGCACAGAAACTGCCAATGACTCACTGCACAAACAGAGTTTGTTTTTAGCTGGATCTGAACTGGACAACCCAATAACTGATAACAGTTTCGCTGACTTACCAGAAGGAAAGCAAGTCTAGAGCAACTTTCTGGATTTTGTAGTAAGGTTTTGTTTCTGTAGTTTGATTTGGAGGCTTGCAGGAACAAAGATAATCAAGTACACAAATCATGATTTCCAATTTTCCGATTTTGCAATACGCAGAACACGTAATAAGTCTCATGAAGAAAACAATGAAACAATGTTTAATACTGTAATACTGTAACAGACGTATGTATCATGTGAGCCTATTTATTGGCCAATATTTCAGCAATATTACCTACATATCAAATGAGGTCACTAGTTGTATATGCGTGTTAGCATGATACAGAACAGTATTTGCATTTGCCATTTAAAAACCCTATTGGTCAACCACTACATGGGACCACAATGAATTATTATAGCATTATAAATTGCAAATGAAACAATCATAAAAAAAACATAAAAACAGGGTTGTTCAGAATTTTGTATCCACCTTTTCTGATTCACAGGATTAATGCTACAGCCTCATGCTACCATTCCAGCTCAGTTTAGGAGAAAAAATTGTAGCTTCCAATTTTAGAACAAACCTCCTTAGGCAACATTAAACACTGAATTTAAGGAAACAAAGTCTCTCTGTGGCCGAGGTTTAATTTTTCCACCAGCACCAAAAGCCTCAAAAATGAGGAACTGCTCTGCCAAGCGCGTGACGTTTAAGCAACGTTACTAAAGTCCACCTGAGCACGCCGTCACACACCTACATCTGAACATTGATCATCTCAGCTTTCTCGTGGTAAAGTGAAGACACAGCTAGGCACATGATTTGATCATATAAACTAATATTTGCTTTTGTGATGCAGCGTTCAACAGGAATCATGTCTCAATTATGTCACAGCAATTACATCTGAGGTTTGCGTTACTGCACTGAAGGCAAAAGCAAATGACAAATAAGATACACAGCTAATTGATCCCTCACTGTTACACCTACTAGATTAAAAAGTAAAGTCACTTAAAGTAAAGCTGTCATTGTGCAGGACTGTTCATGCACCCCTTAATTTAGATACTCTTGTCTCCAGCGAGAGCCAAATCTGGGCTGATGTTCCATCAGAAAAGAGGACATAGTCCCTGTCATGCACATGTGGTCTTTGGAGGGACCATAAATACTTATTCATACATTATATTGCTTGTGGGGAATAAATTATGCAATCAATTCAGCCCACATCCCTGTACAAAATCCCAAACTTTCTACAAAGTAAGATTCAGTGATTTGTTTTAATAAACTTTAGGTATAGTAAGAATGACATTAAAAAAGGCCCATCAAATAGTTTTCACGTTCCCATTCAAAACCTAACGCACGGCGATGACGTCATTCTGATCCTTGTACACTGAATTACGATTGGCTCGTTGCATTCCGGTACTGAATTCGGATTGGTCCATTATTACTTGCCATTTATCCACAAATATAGACAAATATATTTTTTGTCCATCTCTACACAGATAAATCACTACCAAACAAAGTTTGCATATTACAGCTTCCCTATTATACGATAGCCTAACAATTATTTTTGTTAATAAAATTAAATAATTATTTTGCGTGGCAAGCATCGTATCCACACTCACCAACACATCGTTGCAGATATCCCGCAGCTCTAACTCCACTTTCTCCCGGTATTCCTTCACCATCTGCAGTTTCTTGTCGTTTCCTTCGGTCTTCTGCTCGATGCTGGAGATGACCCTCCAAGCGGACCGTCGGGCGCCCACCACGTTCTTATAAGCGACGGATAACAGGTTCCTCTCCTCATTGGACAGCTCGGAACCGGCTTCGGTCACCGACTTCATGCAGGTCGCCATATCATCGTAGCGCTCGGCCTGCTCAGCCAGCTTCGCCTTCTGGATAAGCTCTGTTCTGTCCATCCTGCCGCTTTTCTCCAAGTCTGTGAGTGTATCTGGGTGTATTGGACACTCGACTGATCAAAGGAGGGAATAACCAGCAGTTTAATCCTTAAGAGACGCTGAGGAGCAAAAAGCACGAAAGTAAGACTTCATGCATTGACTAGAGAAGATTTTTTTGGTTGAAGTTACATGCTTGTTCTCTAACACAAGGCGATCAGCTTTGCATCTGTCCCAATCGCATGTGATTTAATATATATACATAGTATAAGCTGCCTACATGCACGACGTTTTGGGGCATCATATGGGCGTTTCTGTGGCCATAAATGGTGGCTAGGTAGGCAGCTCGCAAGGTTTGGAGGCATAGGGTGTGTGCTTAAAAAAATCTGTGTCAGTGCCATCGATGCAGCCCTACCCATCTCAGTTAAATGCATTAATCTTTACAACGGACCGTTAGTTTTAACTACCGATTAAACACCTAAAATAGGACATTAAGTCATTCAGGGCAGTTCAGCACACCGACAAAAACGGAGTCAGTACGATTTAAATATGATCAAGCCCGATTTCCGTAGCAATAATGCTGCTCACTGCGTTGTTTGACCGTCTCAGTCATATATTAACGTGTATATTACTATTGAACAACACGACAAACTCCATTTAAATAGTCAATCGATATCAAATCGAAATCTCATAAAATAGACGTGACCCGTTTTAGCCATTTGTGACCCGCCTTAACATCACAGCCTTGGGTCTTGTCTTGTTCGATACGTTATGGTTTACAACAAATATGCGTTTGATACAGCAAACTGTCTCTATACAATATTTACAACATGTTTGCTATAATATTTTAGGAAATAAGCCCGTTCCTGATCGATCGGGGCGCATTTTGGCAGCCCCCCTTTTGTGTCTCCGCCGACTATAGCGTTGAAACGATGACTCGGTTCATTGCAGTAATTTAAATAAGTATAAGATATATAACTTGTTTTAATAACACACAAGGGTACAATATATAAGGTTACATCTCACCTCTGGATCAATGGATCACTCCACAGGATTGATGGTCTTTGAGCTTGGATGGTTAGATGGTTAAAAAAATGCAGTAGAGAAAGACAATCGAAAGTGTTAGTGTATGACGTAGCTAATCCCGCCTGTTAACCAATGAGATTCCGCGATTTCCGCCCGTCACTTGTTATTCTTCGCCATATCGTCCAATAATTGCTCAGCGCGGGGAATGGGGCGGGCCGATGGGAATATGTTGGGAATATGTTTGGTTGCCCCGTTAACGCAAACTTGTAGCCACGGGGTTTCCTCCATTTACAGCAAGGGGATGACGTCACCATTGCTATGGTGATCCCCCCACTCATCCCCAGCATCACCATCAGCATCATGTTTGGAAGATGGATGCAGAAAGGGCTGCTCTAGCCTACCTACTGAAACCCAAATACCATCTTTCTGCTTAATCATATTCAAGTGGTAACTTGTTATTCTAAAGGCTATTGGAGTTTATAGGGGAGATTGTCACAAATACAACCTTCTTCCACCTTAGAAACATCACTGCAAAACATATTATCAGTTCCTGATGCAGAAAAGCTAATTCATGCATCTGTGACCTCCAGACTGGACTATTGAAATGCACTGCTAAGTGGTTGTTCAGAACCTTGAATAAATTTATACATTACATTACAAACAAGCTACTGTTAGTATCTTACCAGCTTTAGAAAATACTGGCCATTTACATGCTAGTTATTGCTAGTCATGGGTTTAAGGCCTTAAGATTAGCCTCTGCATATTTAAATGATCTTTTGTCATTAGCATTTTCACATTTGGCTTCTAAACTGAGAGATTAAAGACTCATCTCTTTAGCCAAACATTTACATTAGGCATCTCCTAACTTTGTATTCCAATTACATTATGTATTCCATTTAGCTAGTAATGTTATTAAGGCAGTTATGCTAATTATTCTGTTTCTACCATATACAATGTACAACTTTCATTTTCGGTAAAGCAGTTTTGAAACAATATGTATTGTGAAAGCACTATACAAATAAATGTGAATAGGTTTACAAAAGGTTGCTTTGGTTGAGTGTAACAAAGGTAGATGTTTTGAACACAATACTATTGATTATATGTGATTGGCTTTTACAATCTGTGGAAACAAAGATATTGAGAGAATTAAGAAACAATTCAGGATATTCATTATTAGGACAGAAGAGTCCTAATAATGACTTTCTTTCCTGACTCTCCCTGGACCTATATATTAAACATCATATACATTCATATGATCATCAGATGAGTGTTTTCAGAATGTTCTATGTGTGGTAACTAAACTACAGCGAGTGTAATGGGTGGGGCAGGATATATCACAAATTTTGACATCCCAGCGTTGTCTGAACAGGTAGAGGTACTCACACGGTAAACTCACACAAGTGTACTTGCACAATTCAATATATACTCACAAGTTTACTTGCACAATTCAATATGTACTCACACAAGTGTACTTACACAATTCAATAGATACTTACACAAGTGTACTTGCACAATTCAGTAGATACTCAGACAAGTGATTACTGGCAGGGACCCATGACAACAGGGTATAGGTTTTTTAAAGAAAGAATGAAATATATCAGTTAATATATCAGATTCTTTACAATTCTTCAAGTTTGGAACAATTCAGAACAAAAATGTTTTAGCTTTACTTAGACAAATCTCACTCATCTACCTCAAAAAAAACCCTAAGAGTTTTTGTCTTTTCATGGCCTGCATGGGCAAAGACTAGACTCAGCTCAACAAGGAGAAAGCTTATTTAATCCCCTTTAAAAGGTTATGCGTTAACTCAAGCAGGTCGTGTCATGTCATACGACCTTACAGCCCAGTTAGATAAAATGGTAAATTGTGGTTTATCTCATAACTTAACTTGTGTTTTATATTGGACCACGTTTTTCTACTTCTTTTGCAGCCAGTATTTATTTAAAGCAAACTGAACTATTTTAAACGGTTTCGATGCTAAATGCTGTTAGTAAATCACATTACTGTCAGTGATGGTGTTGACTCTGTTGCTCACAGGTCAAGCTCCATAGTCACACCGCCTGAGGGGAATCAATATGTGGCGCCACTGTTCTGACAGACAGGAACAAAGACAATTGCCAACGTATAACAAAGCCCTGAAACTGTCTGTATGCTTTGTGCGTGTAAGGTATTGGTGTTGTGGTTATCTCCTCTTGCAGTATACAGGAACAGAAGGCCAAGGAAGACGAAAGACAGACAGCAGCATATCCTGTCTGGGCTAAGTTTCCTCACAGAGTCCAGCACATGGGTGATGATGACTGTGCGCTCTGAGTCTGCATTAGAGAGTCTGTTCATTTAAAAGAATAGCCCAACCAAAAATGATAATGACTTCCTAACTCTCATATTGTTCCAGACATGGATTTTTTTTGTTTTGTTTAGCACCTCCTTTATATGGAAAAATATAGCCAAGATATTTTAGGAAACTTGAGTTCTACTTGAGGTCTTGGGTTCTACAGAAGAAAGTCAAACAGGTTGAAATTACAAGAGGAAGAGTAAATTATTTCATTTTTGGGCCAACTGTTCCTGGTTTATCACTCTAGCTTATGGATCTAGCATTAGCACTATGTACGCTAGCTGTCAAACAAACCACCCACCTATAAACAACAACACCAACACTCTTCTAGATTGAAAAGCTGACAGATTTTTAAGGGTCATTTCTTTAACCTTTGTTGAAGCTGTTTTATGCAGGTTAGTGCTAGTTTTGTGTGGGTCTAGTTGGTGAACTAGCATAGCCTTTTTTCACCAGCTGGAAATGATGGTCAACCAGTATGGGCTTGCTGGTAAAACTGGTTAACAAAAGTGTCACATAGCTTTACAGTATTTACAGTTTAACTACATGTTTAGCATGTCTATCCCTCAGCACTTATATTACATTTTGTTCCAAATACCAGATGAAAAATACAATGCAGTGTCTCAGCAGATACATCACAGTCCCTGCTAAAAGTGCTTGCATCTACCAAACTCATTATCCTATTGCTTTACTCTGAAAGCGAAGAGACCAGGAGATATAGCAGATTCATAAGTGGGTGGGCTCAGGGAATTCGTGTAGGCATCTGATTGAATGAGACGAGGTTGTATTTGTACTCTGCATGGCTGTGTGTGAGCATGTAGGAGTCAGGGGGTGTAATTGGCCCTTGGTACTCTAATTTTCTGTCCTTTCACTGTTGTCATCGTTGTGGGTGAGAACGTTGTGTTGGATCTTTATGCACTACTCTGCTGCCTTAACAAGGTAACACAGAGATAAAAATGTATCCCTTTCTTTACCTCCTCTTGCATCATTTGTTCGATGTTTAAGTCAATGGAGTCAAAACTGACCCTGTTTATTTTAATGGTTTTCTTTTTGATTTTGGCTGACATCAAAAATTACTTCTAACAATTCATCCCAATTTTTTCAACACCACCTAGCTCACGTTTTGCATACTTTTAATCGATTAATTCCTGATAGATAACAAGCCCCCACCTTGTATTTGTTTCACGTTTTTCTCTTTTTTTGGAAAGGCTTAACATTTTGAAAGTAAAATGGGCTGCAAGAAATATTTTACAATTTTATGCAACAGTCCTTTCTGGACACATTTGTTAAAACACCATGTTCATGCATAATTCCTTTCCACCCACATATGCTAAATAAGTTTATTTGACATGCATTTTTGTAGTGAATATCTGTCTAAATACATATAGATTTCACATTTGATGAGATGTTAGTGTGTGTGTGTGGCTGTGAAAATGGCACACAATGCTTGTTTTCTCTAAATATATGAGCCCTGCTCTATAAATAATGCACCCACTAAGTGCAGAATGCTCAGAGGACCCTGCCACACAACCACATGTCTATATGCATGTGTGTATCTGTGTGTGTCTGCATGGACTATCTTAAGTCTTAATGAATCCTTCATGTTTCCCTCTGCTATTAAAATCATCCACTCCTGTCTCTGAAAACCAGCATCCTATACTTCACATCCGCATTTACATTCAATTACTAGCTAATCCGTTTCTCATCCTCAGACAAGGTGCTTGTGAACATTTGTGGTATTTTAAAGCTTTGTTCCAACCTGCCCCTCATCTGCCTCCTACAGTCACATTCAACAGCTCTGTTAGACTGCAGTAACACTGCAACGGTCTCCTAGTTACTGTGTCTGTATTTTTACACCGTTTCATGTTTCCACGCCAGTTTTATTTAGAGGAATGAAGAAATTGCACATTGCATTACAAGCACATGGTTCATTGGTTCAGGGGAAAGCCACGCCCACTGAAACTTAAGTGTCCCATATTAGGACAATTCACCCTTTGCACAATAGCACTGTTGTTCTAAAACACACAAACAATCTCAGCATTTAATACAGGCACACATGTACACCTGTGTGACATATGCAGAAAAGTTAGAGTTTCCCACTGTGACTCATTCTGTCAGACGGGCCGAAAGCAGACGCAGTTTAAATTAGCCTGTGATGAAGACTGTATCCAGGCACGCTAGACGAATTAACAGCATCCAGTTCCACGAGTCTCTCATCAATTCAATTAGCAGGGATGTGCTGACATCACAAGAGCACAGATATCAGTTTCAGGGCTGCATGCAGAGAGGCTAGGCAGACGTACTATATAGATAACCAGTGCGCGAGGCAATAATCTCTGCTCTCTGTGCAGTGTGGAGGTGGAGAGCTGTTATGTAAGAAGAGGGGGTGTCTTCCTACTAGCTGCTGTAGATCTGACTACACAACTCTGCTGTGTGGGACGAAGTTCTTTGTCCCTTTTCACTCTTTTGCTCTCTCTCTCTTCCTCCTTACCCTTCCCACCTTCTCTTTTGTACTTTCTTCTAAACTCTCCTGCCAGAGGTCATAACTGAATTACATAAAACACACAGAAACACCTTCCCTAGGCAAATCCTTGGAAACTAGTGCTGTGTCAGCAGCAATGCAGAGAAGCAGGACAAGATACGGATTGCACAGACATCTGAAGGAAAAGGATTAGCACATGGTGTAGCAAAACAGCATTGCAGTTAGCAGCTAGCAGCTTAAACTTAGAATATTTTAAAAGAACATGTATCATGAAGAAAAACGAAGAAATGCATTTTTGTGAGGAAAAGATTATTTAAATTATTTGATGCATTTTTAAACCATTATTTAAATGCTAGGTTGCTAGGGTGTTGTCATGCAGTTAGGGTGATCTGATGTGGGTCTATATGGTTGCTTGTGTTTGGGTGATTGTTTTCCGGCCTGCATGAATTTTCTATAATATTTTATTTAATTAAAAAAAGGTAATAAATAAGTAAATAACAACATATTTAGCAGTTATTTATTGTTTTAGACAAGCTAAGCAGTGTCATGTGTAAAATAAACCTAAAACATATAAAACTGATCAACATGTTTAAATAAATACTGAAAACAATGCTTTTACAACTTTAGGTGACTTAATTCCTGACACAGGCCATTGTGGAGGGGTGGCACATTTAGGGTGTGTCTTATGGCAGGAGTCCACAGCTGAGATTTTGTTGACTCAGGAGAGCTCTGAGGAAGGCACACCCGCCCATTAAATTCACATTTAAAGAATTTAATCATTGCGAGTGAAGTGTTGATTCCATAAGGGTGAACAGCACAGAACTAACAGGTGTGGCTGCAAAGTCCGAGTAACTTTCCACTCCATTATCGTTTTAATTCACCCCCTCTTGACCTCCTTTTTAAAAGCCTGTGATAATTGTCCAGCGCACTTCACTGGCTGTTAATTTATCACATCTGCATTTATATCACCATAGAAACAGTGCGTTTTGTGCTATATCGCGCTGAGCTTGTAGTTCTGAAACTTGTAAGAGAATTTGCCATGGGTGCCATTAGGAATTAATCAAATAGATTTTTAAAATATGGGGTTTAACTGTAGATTTATGAGTAAAATGAAGTTAATCACAGACCATTATTACAAAAGCCTGTTCCACAGGCAATCCATGGAAAACCAGCCTTCAGGGTTGGCCTACAAAATGATGTTATGGTTGGACAACTTTGTTGCTGTAATGTACTTTAAATTGGTGCCGTGAAACTGCAGATTTAATGTAACATTTCTTTAATCCACCTCCTCGCCCTTCTGCTAAACTGTATTTACAGTCTTAAATGACATATTAATAACATTAAAATTACTCTTGATTGCTATAAACATTTTTACCCATGTTTAACCTCTTTCTTGAGACAGTATATGGCAGTTAATAGATTCCAGCTCATCTGTCTCGTCTGAACTGGGTTTTAAAACATGGATAAGGTGAAATTAAACAGACACAGGTCAGAACAAATGATCAGCTAAATTATTTCACCACACCTTATTTAAATCTGCATTCAAAGCTTCTGAAATCCTTGATTTGCATTTAATTATAATAATTGCATATTTATCCAAAAAGTGATCTCTCTCTCTCTCTCCCTCTCTCTCTCTCTCTCCCTCTCTCTCTCTCGCTTTCTCTCTCTTTCTTTATGTAATTGCACTGTTAAAACACTTTGCTGCCTTAAATTGTTGCCATTTCAATTGACTATTATTATTCTTGACCGGTACCGAGTTACAAGTTATACCAGTCAGGAAAAATGTTTAAATATTAAGTTGAAATTACTTGAACAGTCAAATTGTTTAAACCTCAAAATTTACAGCAGCACTTAGAGTCACTTTGTTTTGCACTCAGGTAAGTAAAAGATGCACACAAGGAATTATTATAGTATTATTTAGAATATGGTACAGTATTCTTAACAAACTTCATAAAAGTACCTTTTTTTCCTCAATATTTTATTAATAAATTATTTAGCTATTATAGTTTTAACTTTTTTAAATTCAATGTTAGACTAGCTAGTAAACATCTATGAATTGCTTTATTTGAAATAGCCATTAAGTCATTGTTGATGTTGTTTTTTTAAACTGCGATCTGTAACTTTGACCTTATAACCGTCATCTCTTTTTGAAACCTATAATTGCCTTTAGGTTGATTTACAGATATACACTACACAGACTATCAATGTAGTATCTGTCCTTATTTATTTCTCTGCACTCTTTTCTTGTACACATGCATACAGATAAGACACAGGAACAGGCTGATCGGTGCTTACAGCCATCTGGCCTAAACAACTGTGAGTGTTTATAGCCCCTGCCCCCTCCATCTCACACACACAGTACACATTAAATCATTTCTGTAATGTTGACTTTCCATGTATTCATTGCTTACTTCTGTCTTTTTTTTAATGGAGTGATACAGAACTAATTTAGCCAATGTTGAGTGTGACACGGTCATGTTTTAAAAATAAACATGAGAGAAGAAGCTAGAACGTGCATCCATATGTCCACACCGACATCTTTTGCTAAAGAGTGCGTCAAATTCTCGCCCTGAACCGCTTCTTGTTACGCGTAAAACACCACTCTCATCGGTTACTATAGCGATTCTCCTGGACAACCTACACTTCCTTTTGTTATGACATGCAGAGATTTAATGCACACAACAAAACCAACAGAGCCATTTCTGTTTATTGTCTTGTTATGGATTTAAACAAGAATAACTGAGAGTAAACACAGATCTGGAGTGTTTAGCAGAACGTAATTTAAGCATTGCACATCGCCTGTGGAGAGAATAAACGCTGGTGGATGTGGCTGGTCTCAGGAGAAATTACATTGGCTAAACTTAAATTAATGAATGCAGTAGATTTCCATACAGGTACAGCTATTTGTCCTTCTCAGAACTGGTAAAGCAGAAGAAAGAGGAAAACTAACGGTGCATTTGCATATTCATGCTCCCTAGATGCTCATTGGTAAAAAATTGGATCTTTTATTTGGATGTTGCTGTTGCCATGGAGATTTGGTTTAATAAACAGCATGATTTAAGAGGATGTGACTTATGTCATTCTGCTGTGAATCACTGTTGAGCTCACTTGTTCCACACACACACATATATACACACACACACATTTGATCACCACACCCCTCCGTTAGAAATCTTTATAATAATAATAATATACAGACAATATTTAAAATGCTGAATGGGCAGATATTTTTTACATCTGTTTGTAATGCAGCCACTTAGTAAAAAAAACTATGTTCAAAACTATAGTAGTTAGGTTCTGATGGCGAGTTGTAAAATCAGTATTTATATGTTAGAACATGTTTGACTTTAAAGAACTAGTCTGATGATTTAATATCCTGTGACAGGTTTCATTTTGACATCATCTTCAGTGTAACTAAGTGAACACAAGATGATATATTACACTGTATGAATCAAAAGGGCAACATGCATTTCAGACAGAAAATTCTGGGTGATTAACACTATTCTTTTGTCTCCATGGTTACTGATATGCTAGGACCGAATGTGGGCTGAAACAAATGACAAGTCCACAGAGAATATTATTGAGGAAAAAAAAGCAGAAAATTGTTTCTGTGCATGTTGTGTGTGTGCGTTTGGTTGTTTTGAATGCACAAGGTGAATGCATCAGATGTAGGTTACATAACAAACAGCACCTTTAGGGAATATGGCTAAATTTGCATATTTATACAACTGATATCTGATTGTTCAGTCTACAACGTTTATGTTTGTTACGCCCACAGTGCGCTTTGTATGTAACTGTCCTTGCTTTGCCAGTGAAACCTCAGCACACAACACAAGAGCATTTTTTTGGCCAGAGATTACTAGAGAACTGAGGTATTAGGAATAACTCAGACGTTTTTCCTCATATTCCTCATGTGAAATTAGATTATTGATTATATAGCGTTATACAGCTGTATAGATTATAGAACTATAAATGAATGTGGCTGCCGTAATTCATTTCATTTGGTTTTTGAAAGTGAATGATGACAAATGTTTGCGTTTGTATGGAAACCTCTGACTTACAGGTAATGCACACTAACAGGTAATTTGGCAAACCAAAGCGTAGTCTGTTAAGACACTGTTGGGATCCTAAACAAGAAAACACTTCTGAGAAGGAAAACGTTTTGTCTTATCAAGTCTTATTGCTAGGAGAAACAGCTGAGAAGGAGATTTAACATGCAATTTTTCTGTACGTTAAACACACAAATATATATTATGCCTAGTGCTTGCCATGTTCTTTGATGATACCATGTTCTTACCATGTTCTTTGATGATAAAATATTCAGAGTAATTGGCCACACATAAATTAGACCCTACTTGAAATACATACACATGTATAATACAACAGCTTTCCTTTGAGATAAAGAACCATAGGTTATTAGTTGCTTTCAGGGTTGGGTGTATGACACACACACACACACACACACACACACAGAATTACATAGAAAAGATAAAAGGCCACATAGAGAACAGACCTGCAGAGAGCAGCAGAGACCAAACTAGTGGCTTATTATCATAACATTTACAAACATCTTGCAATCTGAACAGCAGGGCTGTTTTTACAACATACACATCAGTTTCTGTTTCATGTTCCCTCAAAAGATGCAAAATCTTTTGATTTAAGGTGAGATGGTTGTGAGTTTATCACACTGTTTATCTTCAGCATCAGCAGTCAGTGATTTCCATAAACATTGTGTGAGGGAATCATTTGAGTTAAAGCAAGTGGTGGGAAAAGAGGAACAACTGTAATTACAGGAGACTGTCGGGAGTGTTGTCCAAACACTGTAGGTCATTTTTGCACCTGTTTTTGGTTATTATTACCAACCGGTCTCTGAAGCTAAAATTCAGCCTCCAATATGAGACTAGAACTACCTAAACTTTGTAACATATTGTGTAATCTGCTTTTTAAGCAATAACATGTAAATGACGTAACACAAACAGGCCATTGCTGCCCCCTTGTGGTCAATTACTAGCTTCATGTATTGCGCACATACTATATAAGTGAAATCACTTTAGCCTGTATGTGAATATATTTTGTGTTTAAATTACTCCCCTACTTTAAAAAAATGTACATGATTTTGCAACAGTTTAAACCAAATTATGGCTGCATATTTTGCATAGTAACCCAGTTTTGGTGATTACAGGGCAATACAAACGTCACTGTCCGGTTTGTCGTTTGCCTACAGGTTTATGGTGAGCAGGAGAAACTACATTATGATACTTTTAATACTGATGCCCCCCTGCCGTTTAGTCAAACTTTGTTTGATAATATGAATTACCACGTGGTTGTTGCAAGAATTTGACGGTTGATGAAACAATTCATTGTACTTCTGAAGTGCATTGATTTAGATCTTTAAGAAAATGGGATGGGCAGTAAGACTAGTCAGAGGTTAAGACACGACAGGTCAGACTGGTTTTATTAAGCAACACTATATTTACCTCCACTGAGGAGCTGAGATTACAGTGATCACAACCTGTTGCCGTTGTCTCTGTTAGGAGGCTCAATAATTCAAGTCAGATTAAAATGCTCTGTTCACACTTGAATAAATCAGAATTAGAGAAATAAAAATCAATCTTAAGAAATACAAGTAAATGGTTTGTATACACACCATAAACACTGCAGCTCATGCATAACTAGTTTTAACTGGTTTGCTGCTGGTTAACAAATTTGAATTGTTATATGTGCAACATTTTCAGAGAAAAGTTTTTGTAAAATCGTTTTTACAAATTATGAAAATCATTTTAGGTTGGATAATATGTGAACTGCCTATTTCTGTATGTTGCCAACAATCAGAAACATATAAAGTTTGGTTTGAAAATGACAAATGAAATAGTAACAAAAATGCATTCAATAGTAAATTTTTGTTAATTTAACTATTTTTCTAAAACTACACCACTTGTTTTATCTCATTCAATATATGAAAGTAAATTTAAATGACCAATCTGCTTAGAAAATAACTACATTTATGATACATTTGCCTTCAAATGGATTTGGATCTGCAGTCTTGTGTTCTCAATGATCCTATCAGTGCTGCTGTGATGATTGAATCTCCCTGGATAGATTGAAACACTAAACGCTGCCTTTTTCCTGTTATAAGACCTGTCTCAGTTTCAACTGAAACTCATGTGTTTTTACTGGGAGTCGCCCTGAGTTTATCAGACACTGCAAATTATCATCAGATCTTAATTCATAATATGATTTAAGCCTTCAGTCAGTGGACATCAGTCATTGGCTGAGTTTAAATGTCCGCTGTTCTTCTGTCTGGGGAACTGTTAAGTGTATTATCTGTCCGGGACCCAAATTCTCAGCCCACAAACAAAAATGTTCAATCCATTTTTTTTATTCAGCTGGGATTGCCAGTAAGTTTGATTCAGAGGCTGTTGTGTGTCATGTTTTGATTAATGAAACACTTGCAGGGTTAATAAGATGTGCCAAACCGTGCCCTAAATAATTACTGAAAGTGTGTCATTTTTATAAGACAGAAGGTACAATCATATGATGAGATGATTGTTGGCTTATGATTTTACACTGAGTCACCCTCTAAGTCATGCAGTGTTTCCGAGACTCAGTCAGTGAATTGAAGAAAAGAGACATTTATGAGTTTGCGACACCATATTCACCACACTGTTAAAATAGGAGCGCAGGAGAACTGTGGAGCTTAAAGTAAGTGGTAGGTTCTGGTAGATTTATCTGGTGAATTGAATGTGTTGCCTAAACGTTAGCAAAACGTTAGATGCAGAGATGTCCATATCTGTTGAGTGGGTTACATTAAAATGTTTTTTACATACTGAAAAGAACATTCAGACATTTCACCCCAAGTTGTGAATTTTCCCTGAAACATTTGTGAAAACAAGAGACTCTTAGAAGTGGCTTTGAATAAATGACTCCTTCACAAACATCAGCATATACAATACAATTTTTGAGCACAGCCAAGACAACATTTAAGAGGCTGTATGGCACCACCCAGATCAACTTAAATCACCTGCGTCTTAAACCACAAAACAAGGAGTCAACCAAAGAGCTTGTGGCAAACTGGAAGGTTATGAGCAAAGACTAGTACCAGTAACGTGTTACAACAGTGTCACGGATTTGACCTCTATAGCAAAGATTTATAAAAATATATATATTTTTTTTAAATTCTTATTTCTCCAAGTAATATTTACATCATGTGGATGCTGCTGTGCTCAGATGAAACCAAAATTAAACTTTGATTGGGAACTGTGATAGTTTGCCACAACCACAAACACATTTAATAATATAAAACATACAGTCTTCTTTTCAACCAAAAATTGCAGTTTTCAACAAAACATTATCTATAAATGCTTTTAAAGCAACCTTACAGCTGCAGAAGACGATCACACAGATTCAAGTTCTGTAAAGAAAACAATATTTCTTCTATATATTCTGTGTTGATTGGTTTAAAATGCAAATCAATGATTGATTTAAGTATGTGGTGCAAACATCCAGCATTGTTTTATCATGAAATCATGTTTCTGTATATGACTTTCTATAGACTTTCTATCCCTTTTCGTTATGATAAATGAGAGGTTAGCAGCTCTCAGAAAGTGTTTTCTTTCAGATCTTTGACAGTTCTTCACACTGTCACACCAACACAAAGACTGTAATGAGAGACAGATGTGTGCAGGGTTGTTTGTGATTGGTGTCCCACACTGAGGTGACTGTAATCATTACAAAATAATGGCTTTGGCTTGGAATCAAGTGAAACCAACCTGTTCCTACCTGCCCTGGTTCTTGACAGAAGCAATATCAGTTCCATGACTTGTAACACTCTCTTCCCATCTGTGTGTTTGTGCACCAAACTGCACAATATATATATATCACTTCACCCACAGGATTGTGGGATATTGAGGTCTTAACATCACTGGGGGTTAATTAGATTTAGGGTTAATTAATCTCTCTTATATTACCAATGGCTGCTGTACTTACTGTGCCTGAATCTTAGTAATCTGAAATCTTTTTTTTTTTCAGGAGGAAAGCACATGGTGTGACGTGTCAACTTGCCTGTTGATCGAGAGCAAGTCCTTCAAACTTTGAGAAATAAATATATTCGATCATGGCTCATGAAACTGTCCCTTGTCGTTCTGCATGTGTGTTTTTGCTTAAACGGTTCAAATACAATAATGTGCGCATGCTAGCATGCTGTGAATACACATGAGGGTGTGTGTCCTTAGTGACCTGGGTTAACACTAGATCATGCTAGCTCCAATATGGATCTGATATGCTCAGATTATGCAATGAAGACAACTTCAACAAGGTTTAAATCTGTTTAAATGCATATACAAAATTAGCCATTAACCAATTTGCATAATTTGCACCATTTTACTGACAATTCTTAACTTTCATGTTTCTATAATGCAGCTTTAAAACACTGAAACAATATGTATTGTATACTTGTAAATAAACGTGAATTAAATTAAATTCACATAGAGGGTTAATCCTTTCGGTGCTGTAACCATCAGTAACCATCGGTTACAGCACCTTCAGTGCCTGTGTCACCATCACTAACCAATAATTAAACCGACTCGATTCTGTTTAAAGTCATAAAGTGTTTTTCTGAGGTTTACTTTATGTTCTTGAAGTAACTGGAATGCAGAAAGTTTAGTTCATCAGCATTCCAGTACAGATCTTGTGTTGCAGTTATTCACCTGTAAACAAAACACCTGAGTGTCCCAACACACGAGTTAAAGAATCTCCACATGTAATGTGTGACATATATCTGCCTATTGCTTTGAATGCTCTCATTAATTTTGTGTTTAAAATTGTATTTTATTGTAATTGAATTGGCTATTATGATTGTTATTCTTTATTTGGACACATGCAATCATTATGTTTCAACAGACCGAACTAGGAAATATAAAGAAAACAATGTTAGTTTTAAGTTAAATAAACCTTTCTCTGAAAATCTCTGTTATGCCTGCTGAGACATTAAAGAGCAACATCTGAGCAATACAGCAGTTGCATCTGTGCTGAAGCATCCCAGCTTTCTAATATGGATCCATTTTTGTACTGCTTATCTCTGTTGAGGTGTAATATTCTAGGCTAGGGGTAATATGCAAAGCTTATGTACACACAAAACAGTTTAAAACATCTGACTTTGCTTTGATAATTAGCTTTGTCACGCAGCAATTGCGCGAGTACGGACAGAGGATCTGCTATCACCCAAACCAGGTGATTTTTTTTTGAGGACAGTGTGAACACTTTGTGAGCCTGTACATACTGTATCAAAAAAACTCTGATGTCATATTTTGTTCCAGGGTGTGCTAATACGTTACACCGTGCTTCAGGCATGTCTCAACCTGCATGTTTCTACAGCCAGCGAAAATCAAGGAATCTAAGCTGAAGGTAAGAAAATGATAAGTGAGTCTATTACTGTGTCTACTAACTACTGTGGGAAAACGGTCAGTTTTATCCTGGCAGTTGCAAGTTTTAGCCAATCAGACATCACGCAACATCTCATCCCACCGACTATTGTGGAACAAATTTCACTAGTCAGACCTGCCCACTGAGTAAAGCCTGCATGGATACAGCCTGTTGTGACACGAAACGGCCCATAGAAACATGTTGGATTTTCAAACAGGTGAATAGGCAAAAAACCCGGTTGCTATCGCTGGCATCTGATATTCTTGTCCAATCAAAATGAAGTTGTATCAACACTGAGCTCAGCATTATATTTTTGGCCTTGCTTCCCAGCCACTTCAAAATGCAGAACAATTAAACAGCCAGTCCAATGTTGTCCCATAACGCCCAAACTTTTATGCTGACCTCAAAGAACACTAAGCATGAAAGGTGAGGAACAGAGGTGGGTTGAATATACGGGCTTCTAATACCCACACACTCTCTGTGTGTTTGCACTGTAAGCACACAAGGCGGCTAGATAACATCTTCCTGTTTCTCCAAAACACCAGCGCTTATCCCAACAACCTTTCCTACCGGTCCATTTATTGGGAACACGCATAAGCTGTTAGTCACCTGAGCTTCACTTCAGAGCATCACAGAGAGTCATTAGCATTACTGTATTGACGTAACATTCCGCTTGTGTCGACTGGAGGCAGTAACAGGGCAATCGGCCGTGAGCAACCGTTACAGTGAGCAAATAGGATGTGGCTTGGATGTTATGTATATCTGTACAGCTTTGTCTGTATGTGGTTTGATGCAAAGAAACTCCAGAGTCAGCAAGACACATTTAGCAGGATAAGATCATTGAAATGATCAGTATTTGCATCTTGTTTACTTGACATTCTGGTGAGCTGTGCTGAGTCTTGAGTGGAGGAGGAACGTAGACTAACTGTCAGGACTCAAGATTAAATACAGAGAGAGAGAGAGAGAGAGAGATAATGTAAATAGATAGAATCACATCCTGGGGATATTGTATGTAGAGTGTATCTGTATCGCTATCTCCTTCTATATGCATATTTTTATATCACATGGTATATTTTCCACCCTTAATTTTTATACTCTAATGTTTTACCTATTGTTTAGCCGTTCTGACCACACAGGCACATGTAACCACACGTTACTTCATTTATTCGTCTTTCTTTGTCTACATTAACACTTCTTTAACACAGCTAGTGATTCAGTTTTAATTCAATGATTACAAAATTATAAGCTTCTGTTACTTCCTTGTGTGAGTTTTTACCTGAAAGTATTTACAGTTTGTGGCTCAGGTTACATGTGAAAATTCAATGTGCGCCACTACAGTGATACATAAATTACATTAATTTTATTTTGGTAAAGTTTTTTTTAAATCAGATGTTGAATTAAATCTGTTGTTTCATAGTTTGCTTCTGTCTTTTGTCCTTCATGAATGCATAGTTTTCTAGGGTGTTATTTATTGGGTGTTGGTTCAGTTGGGCTGTTATAGGCAACAGAATAAACCCTTATAAGATTTCTGTATGCATGTATATTTTTAGCTTAAACAAGAATTCAGGAGACTAGAATTTGCTTTAAATGAATGAACTGACTGCCAGAGATTCATCAAATTCAAACTTTTAATTCTAGTTTTAACACAAATGCCTGATATCCTCATCTCAGCTTTAACGTAAATGAATTCCCCTTAAATCTACACATGTTACACAAGTGTCAGTTTCATATCAGTAATCTAATTAGCCTGAAATAATTTCCAGTAAGTGTTTAAACAAATAAACAGTCTTTGGTAGGTTAGAATGTTTCGGTGTCTGTTGAGTTCCCGCAGCACACATTGGAGGGAACAAATACCATCTGCCTGCTTCAGCGGGACGTGCATTAGGGTAAATAAACACTGGAGTGTGTTGAGTGAGTGGGTTAACTGATTGGCCCCTGTAAACACAAGTATAAACTGCAAACCCTATGATGGTATCTCTAAAGCCTTCTCCCACTGAGGAGAAACAGTGTTTGTTTTCACAAACCTGTAACTTTTTAGGCATTATCTGCAGTTTACATTTTTACTGAGTGCTTTTTACTGTTTGGATACTAGGTTAGTTTTATTATTTGCATACAGCGTTAAATACATAAAGGTTTCAGACAGAACTTTTATTTGACTAACAACTAACATCTACACATAAAGCAACACTCTTAGAATAATTTGCATTATTAATTTTATTTTAATTTTTGTATTAATAGTTTTATTGTTTTTATTATATTTATTTATTGTGACAGGGAATTTATTTATTGTTTTATTGATAAATATTTTGTTAGCCAAAGCAATTGTTTAACAGTTTGGTACTGTAAGTCACATTATTTCTGTCACATTGTATTTATTTTAAGTTACGGAAAGACTAGAAAAGGCTGTTTAAAGGCAGGTACCATTGTGACATCTTATTATGTGGACCAATATTATGTGACAACATACTCTAATATCTGTGCACGTGTCCAACAGGTTATGTGTTAAAGAAACTGTTCATTTCTTCCCCTGGAAAAAGGTGGGAATGTTAAATGTAATATTTAAAACCAAGAGTTTAAAATATGTTCCTGTATATTTGAACTGGGTTTAATTGACATTATCCCTTTTGCTTTAAAATAACACAATTTAAAGCTTGCATTTTTAAGGCAAATTCATTATGGGAGCTACAATCAAAAATCAGTGTTGATCAAATAAACAGGCAAACAGATAATTCAGTATTAGGTTTAAACATGATGCTCAACTTTTGTTCAAGGCCCTCGGGTTTTGGCTCTGAATGGGTGTTCAGGTGTTTAAATTAGGCCTGTCCTAATATGTTAAACGAACACGGGGTGGTGGCATCGTGTTGTTTAGCGTATCGGCAACACCTAATATTGTCATGCATATGTCTCAGGAAACTAAGACCACTTAGGCTTAATTCTATTAACAATTGTTATTTATCAATAATAATACTGTAGAAAGCGTTTCCAAAATTCCTGCCATTATACATCTATTTTTTGTCTTATTTGCTTTTAATGCACATTTTTGTTACACAGTTTTAATAAACTGTCCGAAATATAAAATAGCTTAGAAAAGGTTTCTACTCTTTCCAACTATGTTTATCAGTTGCATTTGAAAATAAATCTCAATTCAATCGAGGCATAAACATTTGTATTGATACATTTGTATTATAAATATTAAATAAAGGTTAAAAGTAAATGTAGACCTAAACTGATGGAATTAAAGGAACACAAGACAGAATGGCAGTTATTTAGGTAAGAATATTAATAGACTTTGCATTAATTTATGTATTTGTTTGTTTGTTTGGTTGTTTTTTATGTAGCTGTAACAGCCCTAAGTGTAACATACAGCCCCGTTAATTCTAGAATTAACGATTTTCTGTAAAGGTTTTTTGGCTAAACGTGGATGTATATGCAACAAGTGTCGTTGAATATTAAGCTCCTCCTCTCAGGTGTAATCCAATCCAATTCCCTGTCACAGGTAAAACCGGCCCCAGTTTCTCAGTATATCCAAAAAAGCGAGAAAAGCCAACAAAACCCGTTCTCAGTTCTAACGCAGCCCTCATCCTGCCCTGAAAACGTCCCTCCATAGAAGAAGAAGGATCGGATTTACAGTACCAACTAGAAAGTCCAGTTCGACCATACGAGATGTCACAGGAGCATGACAAGTAAGTTCATACTGTAGTGTGTGACAAGATCAGCCCCGTAACCATCAACCAAAAGTATTGCGTGATTTAAACGTATTGCAAAAACGACATTGGTGTATAAGTTTGAATGGACTGATTCAGTTTTAGGCCTGTTTGAGAAACTCTGGGAAATATCTGACAGAAAGACTACAGCTGATTCCGCTACACGGATCCACACCTGAGCTCTCATGTCGAGACCTGCTCCGGTCACAGGTGTATCTGCACCTGCTGTACCTGCTGTTCCGTTCACACCTGCGTGTTTCTGTTGTCTTTGATTCGGAGCAGAATCACATTTTTGTCTGATTCGGTTTAAGTGGGAAACGAAAAGTGTGATATTTTGATTTGACACATTTTTGGGAAATATTTATAGGCGGTTTATGTAGGTGCATTTGTACAGCTGGAAACAACTTGTTTTTGACAGGTAGGATATTTGACCATCCCTGACTAAAATAAAATGAAATATTATAAAAATGTATATAAAAAATGTAATTACAGAAAGTTTTCGATTGTTTTAATCATTATTTTAGTATTATGGATTGGTATTGTTTATTAACAAAAATACAAAACATTTTCTCGACCAACATTTTGTGTTTTGTGAGAAGTGGGGAGTTGTTTGAAACTTTTTAGGCGTTGTCAAAACAGTTAGGCGTTGTTTTATACATTGTTTAAAGCTTGCAAATCTAAAACGAAAGGACTGTCATTTAATGTTATTTTAATTTTATTTTATTTGTGTGAATGTTTATGTTGATTCACCTGTCATTTAAACGTCATGCACCAAAGTATATACCCAAAATATTTGTCTGTTGGTAAACTCATCTCGCCAGTTTTTCCAAGAACATCCAAACAGATGTATGTTGACGATTGTCTCCATAGTTTAAGCAACTTGAGACCTGTAAGTGTCTTGTAAGTGTTTGGATTCAGCTGATATGGTCACAAACGCATAATTTGTGGTCATGCGCCTGGTCGCTTCTCCTATTTTAGATGTGGGATTACGTGTCGGTCAGTTTTTATTGTCCCAGGATAACGGATCTATCGGGTTGCAAAGCTAAACTCAAACAGGGAGAAAGTTGAAGAATGGTACAATTCGTTATCGTATTACTCATAATCCGTTTGCGTTAGACGAGCTGGGCTGCGTTTCTCAAATCGTCGGTGACGTTCATTGTAGACACCATTGGTGCCAGTTAACAGATATACTGAGACTTAAGATGCATTTGAGAAACGCAGCCCTGGACACAAAGGTTTGTCGTAGCAACTCTGTATTCGTTCCATGACTAAAGACAATTACAGTGTTAGGTGGCAGTAAACAAGAAAAAGACAAACCATAATCATAATGTAGCATGTTTTTATGAACAACATATTGATAATATATGTCAAATTTAATAAAGACTGTTCTGGGCTTCTAAAAAACATTGTGATCTTAGGTTTATCGCAGAGACTACTGGTCCCAACTGGTGCCACAATATACTATTTAACTTTTGAGAAACTTCGCCCTGGAAATGTATTAAAAACGTGAAAGCTAAATCCTCAATCAATCCAGTTGGTCCAAAACATCTTTTGATAAAGTTTTGAGCAGGTACATTAGCCACCTGACTTCAATATTCCCCACCAGAGACAATGTTGTCCTTGTTATATTATCCATTACCTCATCATATATATAAAAGTTAAAAACACTGAATCAGGCGTTTCTTCAGTCTCTGTAAACCAGCTTAATCTAGATAATAGATGACAACAGTAAAAACAATGAGGTAATTATGACAATAAAAGCACAAAACCGGTTTTCCTAATGAACTTTGTGACAGACCTGCAAAAAAACAGCTCTTATCCTCAAGACTGCCAAAAGAGACACTTTACTCTCATCTTACTGGAAGATCCAGTGAAACGTGTTGTCAGACAGGAAGCTGCGGTCTTAGCAAAGATTTGTTGCTTGGGCTGGTTGTGTCACAAAAGAAAAAGCCTTTCACAATACTCTGACACCACAGATAATGCTAACACATCATTAGATCCTTGACGCTCATCATTTATCATTTTGCTCCATTTTGCAACTCACCCTACCGGTCTAATTCAGCCCTCAGATTTATTCCGCTGTGTTTCTGGTTCTAATGGGTTTTTCTACTATGTTCCTCACAGTAAGCGGCCAGTGCTGGTGGTACAGAACGATCCGGCTTACAGCCAGCGGAGGCCTTTCACCAGTGAGGATGAGGCCTGGAAGTCGTTCCTGGAAAACCCGCTCACCGCCGCCACCAAAGCCATGATGAGCATCAATGGAGATGAAGACAGCGCCGCAGCACTGGGTCTGCTGTATGACTACTATAAGGTATGATTCCTGGAAATATACTTAAACATATATACCTCTTATATATAAGAGTAGTTAAAAAGTTAAAAAGTACTAGCTTGTGTTTGTTTAAGAATAGATGTACATTATTTTAATGGGAAGTTTTGGGGTGGCGGTACCATTTGTTATATATTGCTTATTGCTTATTAATTGCAATGAACACTAAGATCTGCATTAATTTTTTTGTTACAATAATTGAAAATGGTACACAATAACATTACAGTGCTTCTGTAGCTCATATGGCTAAGCAATGTGTTAGCAGAGAAAAGGGTGATAAAACAAACTAATAAAATATAAACACTGAATGTATGCACTGCATGCATAAATGTAGTAAAAATAATAATAATAATTTACATATAAGCCATCTTTCCCAAGCTCGGGGTTGCTATATAAAGATGACAAAACACCACAATTACATAAATAATAACCACAATATTTTCTTTTACTTTTGTTAGACAAAATAACTTTTTTTGTTTGGAGTTTGTTTGTTTCTTGGCCTTTGTTGTCTTTTAACATACATATCAGATTTGTAAAACAATTGCAGTAATGCATTTTATAAAGAGTCCTTAAAGTACACATATACAGTAATGTCATATTTTCCTAACATAAGTCCTGATATAAAGGATATAACTCCTACATGAGCCCTACACAACTAATAAAAATGAATTTGGTGATATCTGTCCTGCTTTTAATTCACACATTGCTGACTTGCATGTTACCAACAAAATGCCTCCTAGTATGACAAATATGTTCACAGACTAAAATAATGGGTCAATGGAGGTAGAGTTGACGCTATTGGATGTGGTCAGACCAACACAGGGTTTGTTTACTTTCCCCAGGTGCCACGGGAAAAGAGAACAATATCCCAGTCAAAGACTGACGTCCTGGGCTCTGATGTGGATCCCAACAAAAGGTGAAGCTCTCATCAAAGATACAGCATCTTTGTGAAAGCCATTTTTCCAATAGTGGGATGTTGAGACCCTAGTTAGCCATGATTATGTTATATATGTGTAGGTCATTCAGAACGTATCAACAATAAAGGTCATAAAGTCATGTCATTATACTTGCATCTTTTGTTATGTCATCATACTTTTGTTTGTCTGTACAACAGGAACCTGATGGCTCCTCTCCAAGAAACGTCAATGGCACCTGAGAACAGAATCCAGGTTTTGAAGGGAGTTCCCCTAAACATTGTACTTCCAGGCAACCAGCTACCCCAAGACAAGAGAGCCTGTTTCCCCACACCTGACACTACTGTGACAGTGTCCATTGCGGCTGTCCCCAACTACCCAGTGAAAACTGAGGGTCCGGGTTCACATGGATTCTCCGTCACGGTCCCCAACCCTCACTGCTCAGAAACAGACAGCCATGGGGTGGTCTTCAATCGGCAGCTTACCAACAACCAGTTCAGCCCCAACACGCAGCCTCGCACCCCTGACTCGACCTTCCCAGAAACCTTCAAAGATGGAACCTCAGAGGTAAGTTCTAAAGCTCCACTAACTCAGAACGTTCTCACGTTCTCCTCAGACAATACTCCATTTACAGACTTTAAAGACACGGTTGTATTCAAGCCCCCTCCCTATTTTTATTTGAACATGCCAAAATAGCAGCTAGCATGTTATTATACCATTGTCTCTCTTACACAATAAAGTGCTGTATTTTCCTCTCACACAATAGCCAGGGCTTTTTCTCTCTCTCTTCACTCTCATTCCCTCTCTCTACCTTTATTAACCTGGAGGAAGGATTTTCTTAGAAATTATAGCTCCACAAAACCTCGCACACACAGGGAGCAGGGAGAGCCATTTGTTTCTTTCTTTGGCTTAGGAACAGCTTTCTCTGGCGGGCTGAAAGCGCAGCGGCGCGGTGGTTGTTTGCACTAAAGCCAGGCCCTCTCGCCCCTCTTTTGTCCACTACAGGTGTTCGCATTCCCAGGGGATCTCCAGTTACGCATGGCTTCCATCACTCAAGAGGACTACGGAGCTTTTGACGCAGTGTCAGGGTAAGGTCCTCTAGAATACTCTAGAAAAAAGCCATGCCCAGTGATCCACTGAGAATTTCCAGACTGTATCAGCTGAGTCTGTACAAACAGTCTAAATGTGATCTAGAGCATTATGACAGGTGCACATAGCCTTTGGGTAAATGAAAGTCAACCTACAACAAACACAACAAGCTGTCATTTCCTTGTAAATGCAAACAGGGAAATGGTAATTTGGGTGTATTTGGTTTTTGAAGACTGATGGTACAAATGCAGCATGCATTTAAAGTGACCAACTTTTTTGTCTGGCCAACAGTAACAACTTTGAGTACACACTAGAGGCCTCCAAGTCCCTCAGACAAAAGTCAGGTGATGGCACCATGACGTACCTCAACAAGGGCCAATTCTATCCCATCACCCTCAGGGAAACTGACAATGGTAAACTGCTGCATGGCCCCATCTGTAAAGTCAGGGTAAGATGAGTGTGTTTGTTTATGTGTGTTTTTACATGTATTGTATTCAATATAAGTCCTGTAATGCTAATCTGAGCTACTTTCCAGTGCTGTCCACATTTAATGTATTGCATGATACAATAATAGTGAATTAAATGTTTAATCAAATCAGCACTTTTGTTCAAATCTTGAGGTAAATATCCATCTAATCTATAAGTTACTGCAAAACAAACAGCCTTAAAAGTAATCTAACTGTTGACTGTCTGGCTAGCTGTATACAATGTCAATGCATTTGTCTGCAGATTCCACATGGCAGCTGTATAAATGAGAACATGTGTTAATGTTGTGTTAATGAGAAAGCGTGTTAATGTTGTTCTTCAGAGTGTAGTGATGGTGGTGTTTGGAGAGGAGAAGAGCAGAGATGACCAGCTTAAACACTGGAAATACTGGCACTCCAGACAACACACAGCCAAGCAGAGATGCATTGATATCGGTGAGGCAGCCTCAGTCTGTTACCATTAACAGAGTCTTTGCTGTTCTGGGTTCAGTGACATTCAGGGTGGGGTAGAGAGAACAAACAGAAGATATATAAAGGCACCTGAACTGAATACAGTGGGGGCTGCAGGTGGGGACATAACAATAGATCAGACCTAATTGAAAGATGAGGGAGTCTAATGTCAGCTGTGATGTCCACAGTCAACAAAACAATCACAAGATGAGTTTATTGAAGCATTAAAAGGTCTGTAGCATAATTTTAACTTCAATAAAGGTTGACCAAAAAGGATAAAGATCCCTTTTTTATTCTTGTTTTTCTTCATCTGATCTAATTAATCTTTTTTTGTCTATTAATCAAAAATATTGTCTATAATACTAATGTCAAACATTTAAGGATAATAGTTTGGATCAAAATCTGAAAATGTCTGAACCTTAGATAATATGTTATGATACAAAACACAATATTCCTTAATCAATTTACTCACAAAACTAACACAGCATCATTCTCTCGTCTCCTATAGCGGACTACAAAGAAAGTTTCAACACCATCAGTAACATTGAGGAGATTTCATATAATGCCATTTCATTCACATGGGACATCAGCGAAGAAGCAAAGGTAATTCTAAATATCATTATTGCTCGTATTTCATTGGTCTCTTAACATCCAATTAAAAACATGAATGTTGGTTTGAGGAAAAGTGGATTTTCTGTTACAACGCTAGTACAGTTTGAATGTAAATGCTAACAAAAATGTCTCTTTAAGAACTGTTTGGTTGGACTTTTTGGTATGTTTGGTATTTGTAGTACGTTGATGCTAAAATAGACATGACCTTTAGTACAACTACAGTAGAGACATACACCCAAAACAGACCCACAACTAAACACTCTGATTACACCAACAAAAGGTTTCATTCAGGCAACACAATCTTGTAGGAACATAAGGTGTCATTAAAAATTCCAAGGAAGTCTAACAGAATGGTGTTTTCAAGGTTATTTTACAACACTGATTAATGGGCAACTGTAGGTTCTGGGCAGTTGTTGGACCGATGATGTGAATTTTGATGTGTAGGTGTGAATGCAGTGCTGAGGATTTGTTCTCAGACTATTAGGTGTGCTAAACTGATGTATTTATGGGGAGATGATCATGTGACACGCTCTGCACTGGAGGAAAGAATGAGAAAACTGTAGTTCTGACACATGATAGAATCTGGTATGACAAGTGTGTTGACACTGGTCAAAATAAACAAGTGGGTTTATTTTTCTAAGTCTTCTGGTAGCATTTTAGTCAATATTGTCGCTTGAGCAACAAAACAAACTTCAAGACCTCAAACATTGAGCTTCTATTTTAAAGTAAACAATCCATCCTATAGCAAAACATTTTGCAATGAGCAGTGGTGTCCTAAAACCAGGATGCAGATTGCAAGATAGCCCCATCCGTGTGCTCAGTGTACTGTGTGCTGTCTGTTTGCGATGTGAACGCGTGTTAGGTGTGGTTTGAATAACTGTGCCCAGAGAAAGAGAGAGAGAGCAGGGATAACACAAGAGAAGCTAAAACTGACTGTCGAGCTTGTTGCGTACTCTAGTGAGCGGGTAAGGAATTACAGGCACTATTAACAATTACAGGCACTAACATTATTGTGCAATTTTTTGGTTGAAACGCATTTGTTTGTAGTTCTTATTCTCATTTGTTTGCAGGTTAAGAATTGCTGTATTCTGTACAGCTCAAACTTCAAATAATAACTGCAATATATTGAATTCCCAAACAAACAAACAAAGGTTACAAAAATAGGTTACTATTTAGAATATTGCAATTTATACAAATTAAATGATATTGATAATATATATATTCCCATATAAAATCAAATTCCAAATTCAGCAACCTGTAAGTTTTTTCAAATTGTCTACTGCCCAGTCTAGTATATATACTGTAAACTAAACCAGTCCTTGTGCACTGCAATTACTTTGCATTAACAAAAGGGGGCGACATACAGCTGTCAAAAATGACATCACAGTCTAATGGTCTCCTTTTACCTCACAATACTTGTTTCACCTGCATTTCCACACAGTTTAGTGTGTTAAGCCAAAATTGAGCTAAATGAAATGAATGCAACCGACAATAACAGACCAAAATGACGCCTGTCTGACAATAATTTTCCTCATTCCAGATCTTCATCTCTGTGAACTGCCTGAGTACAGACTTCTCCTCTCAGAAAGGGGTGAAGGGCCTGCCTCTAAATCTCCAGATCGACACCTACAGCTATAACAACCGCAGCAACAAACCCATCCACCGCGCATATTGCCAGATCAAGGTCTTCTGCGACAAGGGCGCTGAACGCAAGATCCGCGACGAGGAGCGGAAACAGTCCCGCAGGAAGGGAAAGTGTCCCGAGGTCAACCCTCCTCTGGGAAATTGTAAGCACCGCTTCATGTTAACCGATGCTGTGGGGCTTCTTGCTTAAAACCACTGTTCATACTCTGTTACCGTGCGTTTGTTTCCCAGTTGGACCTGATGTGAAGATGCCCCTCCTACACAAGCGCAGTGACATCACCGTCTTCAAAACAATGACTGACTTTGAGACACAGCCTGTCCTCTTCATCCCAGACATTCACTTCTCCAGCTTCCAGCGTCATGTGAGTAGCAGCTTTAACGTTCAGCACATGAGCAGTAACAGAGCAGCAGTCACAGGATTTCATGTAGACACTATGAAAGAATTGGTGGTCACAGACAGAATAATAGTCTAAAGTCTAAACTGAGAGAGAGGAGTAAGATGTGTCGCCCTTCTCAATCTAGTATCATCTTACACAGTCCAAAATTGAAATGAAAATGATTAGTGCTGTTAGTACAGGAATAATATTAGGTGTAATACATTTTAAATATTTAGTTGAGTACATTTTAATGTGTACCCCACAGGTTAATGTTTGTCTACATATACAGTATACGTGTGTATTAACACAGACACATACACTGTATGTAAATATGTACATAAGTAAATTAGCTTACTAAGAACACGGCTTATGCTGTGTATGTTGCACAACAGGTGATAAGATAATAAAAATGTCCTGTAATGTGCATGTGTTTCTGGAAAAGATGACAGATTGTATAATGCAAGTTTCCCTGAATTAGTTCACAAAGCTTTGAAACTTTTATGCAGAGGATCTCATTATACAGTCATAGTGAAGATTGTGACCTCAGTATTTTATGGCTCCTGGATTAATTCTGCCCAGGAATGAACTCCCAACCTTTACATTAGCAGCCTGGAATCTTTACAAATTAATTCAGGCCTTATTAAACCTGTTAGTGGGAATCTGTTATAAAAAACTTGCTACAGTATCTGCATATGAGCACTTGGCACAACAATATATTGACATAGTAGTGTAGTGCTCTTTATCACATGTGTGAGTCTGACTAATGAAACATTTCACAGAACCAGCAGATTGTTGTTGGGTCAAGGTGACCAGAATGGTTTGCCAGTTGGAAGGCATTAAGTGACTTCTTACTGTTAAGAAATCTGGCGTTTATGGCTTGGGATTGGCTGTTATCAGATAATACACAGAGGATTCTGGGCATAGTGACACATCTAATGCCCACGCATGCTGTCTTGTCGATTCAAAATACGCATGTGTCTTCAAGTACCATTAACTACTACTTATATAAATAGTGCATGAGTGAGATGTTTAAGGTACATTTATGCATTTGCCAGACACTGTCAACTATACATTTTGTCTGTTTGTGTTTACCCTGAGTTTTCAACACAGAATCTTGGTATTATTAATGCACTGCGCTACCAAATGGGCTACAGAATAAAAACACCTGCCACTGAGTCACAATTCTTAACTGTAAGCTTCCAAGTTCTTGGTGTTCTTTCAAACGATCAGAGCTAGATAAAACTTTTATCTTCACCCTCCACCTTTGGTTTACAAATCTTGTCACTCTTACTGGTGAAATCACACTGACACAGACTCAATTTTGCAGTAAAGCAGATGTGTTTAAATATGACCTTTGATTTTCTGTGCGGCATTGAAAACCAAAGTATGTCTGTTTCCAAAAATAAACCGTGCACCTATTTACTCTTCGCTAAAATCACAAAAAAAGAACACAGAAGATAAACGTTGACATACTGATCCAGTCTCCCCATAAACCAAGCCAGTTTGATGCCTTGTCAGTATGTTTTAAATGTTTATAGTGTGTCACAATGATATGCTCATTCAATGCAACTATTCTGAATTTTAGGTTTTGGAAGGATTAAGTATCTTATGTTTTATATTTATTGTACTTTAATGCACATTTAAGGTTTGTACTGAAGCAGATGGAAAATACAGCAGAATAAACCGAGACCAGCACTGATTTATAAACTGAGCTGTATTGAGTTCTGCTTAGCACTGCGTTTTAGTTCACATTACTGAGAATGGCCTCAGTGGTTTAAGCCAACAAAGCCCTAGACTGAAACATCCAGCATATGTTAAATAATTCTAGACAACTGTTAAAATGTCACTAGAGTACTTGGTAATGTTTTTTTATTTTTCTCATTACAGCCGTTCTCTCCTGAAGACTCTGAGGAGAGGTAAGAATACATTTCTGTCATTTGCTCTGTAGGTTCTCACTTATGTTAACAAGTCTTGTTCACAAGTGAGGGAACAGGGGTGTGTTCAAAATACACATTATCTTTCCTCTCTTTCCCACTCTCACTCTTTCCATCATGTTCTTCAGCTCAGGGATGAAGAGATTACCTTACACTGAGGAAGAGTTTGGATCACCTCCCAATAAACTGGCAAAGTTGGATGAGCCAAAAAGAGGTGTGTTTAACTGGAACTGGGTTGTTAATCATTTGTCCCTGTCCTACATGAGACACATTTGAGCGTGTGTAGGTGTGAGTCTGTTTACTTCACTTTTGTTGGCAATATAGTATCGGTGATGGTGATGGTGCAATGGTTGTTTTTTGGAAAACCATGCACAAAAACACACTAATTCAAAACACATTGGGTCTAATTCGTATTAAACAAGTAGAAGAAATGTCTGTGTAAATGGGTCATTAATCCACTTGTGGGTAAGTTGTCCCACTGAACAGTTTAAAAAAAAAATTAACATGCTGACCCTCAAAAGAAGCTGAATTTTTACAATACACCTCTATTTTTTACTATATTTTTACTAGTCCACCTCACCAGAAAGTACCCCCAGGGATTTGCATCCTGTAGCCCCACCCCCCAAAAACAACATGCTTAAATGACTAGTATTGATTTAATGTTAGTCTACAAAAAGCTGTTTACTGTTTATTTTTCTTTAAAAATTAGTGGGTTGGGGGCCACCGGGGGCAGCGTGGGCCCTCAGATTCTTTAAACTAAACATGAGCATGATGTATTAAATACAGAACGTCCAGCTGCAGGCCATTCAAATATTCCAGCCCTCCCAACATGATGTTTTACACCCTCACAGATGTGGGTGTGTGGATGTTTATTAGCATTAAGCCAAAACTCCTGCCAAAAGCAGCACATCAGTTTTGGAATAGGATGTGTGTGATCTGTGTACTTCAGACTCTAGGCTACACACTAAGTGTTCCCAGTAATGAATTGGGACGCTGCCCAGTCCTCTAGAGGTTTTTGGGTGAAAGGGGATTGGGGGGGACAGCACTGATGTTTATAGACGTGGGCTGGAAACCCATCCGGAGGGAACATCATGTGAGGGACAAGGTCGCTAAAAGCATGCGTTACAAAGCTGATCAAATACACGTCCACCACGCCAAAACTCAGTAAGATGAGACATACTTCCCATTCTGGTAAATGTTGTGTTTTGGTTTGCAGACCTGACATAAGTTTTAAGGTAGAGATCACAGCTGACCACATTTCTCCATCTGTGTAGTTTTGCTGTATGTGCGCAAGGAGACCGAAGAAGTGTTTGATGCCCTCATGTTAAAGACTCCTACTCTCAAAGGCCTAGTGGAGGCGGTAAGTTCAGAATTACAGAAGTCCCACAATGTACATTTTCAGCATTGATGGTTGAGTGATTTTTGCTGTGATAAAACATGTTTACAAATCCCTATTCCAAAGCACTAAACCTCAGTACATATCATTATCTTATTAAACTTATTACAGATTAAATTGTCAGAATATTTCAGTTAGTATACATACAATTTCAAGCATAAACAGACTTGAGCCATATTGAGCAATGCAATGTCTCTATTAAAAGCTGATTGGCTCTCTTTACCGTAATGGTGAGACTACAGTCTTCATATTAAGTGATTTCACACACATACATGTATATACAAGTTCCTAGTTTCTGCTATAATGTCTTCAGAAAATGTAAAAGTCTGTGACACTGTAGGTTATTTAAGGTCACACACACAGAAAGCAACAGTATCATTTCATTTAATTAAGCGTCTTCTGCGCCACACACAAACAGACAGTAATACACACAAATTCTCTCTCTTTCCGAAAGGGCTCCCACCCAAAAATTCTACATCCCATCCAAACCCACAGCTCAGATCCTAATGCTGCATAGCACCTCCCAAACGAAAACCAGGAAAGAAACAAAAACAGACAAAACGAGCACTAATGCGGTCAATGCCGAAAAGTCCCCACAGTTAAGATCTTTAATAGCCGCAGTGATTTAATAGTAACATAGTGCTGTTATGAATATGCCTGTCAACAACCTGCCTGAATCAAAACAAAGCAGGACAATAAAACCACAACAAGTCATGCTGGCCAAATATGCTCTTCTCTTAAACTGGAAAACAGTATGACAGAAGCTGGCTAGGGCTGTACGGATTCAGCTGCAGGTTTAGGAAAGTTGGCGTGTTTTTGTGCAGAATGTGTAATTGAATGCTACGCTAGTATTGCAACACTTCATTTAGCGATGTTGACGAGGAGAGGGAACGTAAGGACAACGTCAGGGGGTTGGAAACACATTAAGCTAAACCTCTCGTATCCATAATTAAGACGAACTTTGATACTAGTTGGCTTGAAAAACTACTTAGGTCTAGAATGTTCCATTTCATAAGTCCATAGGGTTACATGACTATTTAGAACTAGGAATACTGTTCTAAAGAGAAGATTATTGTTCTGCAATTGGTTTGTTTTGTGACTTGTTTGCATTAGATAATGCTGTTTTTGTACGATCACATTCAAGGAATAATGTTAAAGAAAAATCACAAGTTACCCAAGAATTTATAATTATATATAATTATATAAACCGTAGAAACAGTATTTTAAAATAAGTCATCATTCATGAAATTCACAGTTGATGTATCTAAAATGAATTACACAAATGCACTTCCGTAATGTTGCACCTACAAGCTTACATAATGTTCTGATTGTTATATTAATTATTTAATAAAAAATGAATAATCAAGCTGATTTGTCTTCTACTAGATTTCTGAGAAATACGAAGTTCCTCTCGAGAAGATAGGAAAGGCCTACAAGAAATGCAAGAAAGGGTAAGACATACTGGACTTATTTAAACATCTGTCACAACAGAGTCAATAAGGGTACAAGTAAACCTTAGTGACCCACCATCTCTGGTTCTTCTCAGGATCTTGGTAAACATGGATGACAACATCATCAAGCACTACTCCAATGAGGACACCTTCCAGATCCAGATGGAGGAAATGGGAGGAGTGATTAAGCTAACACTAACAGAGATCTGAACGTTCATCTCACAAACTGGTTTACACAAATACAGAGATCTTTTCTCCGACTCTATTAGGACACCATCGATTTCTTCTGTCCCAGCAGCCAACTGTCATCTTTTAATATAGTCTAGTGAACCTTTCTTTGGGTGACTGTGTGTATGAGCCTTAAGTACTTTGTGAATTGAGTGAAATTATGTGTTATGAAGAGTTTGAGCCATTTTTAAGCAAAGAGTTGGTGGTTCTGTGCCTCTGAATGTTGTAAAAGTAACAGCTGACTGTAGTTTACTATAGACCTTTAAAGTTATAGCACTGTAGAGTTTGGGCGCTCCAATTATTCAGCCATTTCTGATGTAGTAACACGGGTTTGTGCTTGCTTATTGGTTCACTGTATTCATTCCCTGAGCAGTATTTTGTGAGTACAGTATATCCCTTGCTTAGCAATTCATCGTGACAAGCGCTGTGTGTGTACTGTATGTAAGTGTGTGTAAATGTCAGCTTATATATGGAAACTGTTTTTAACTTAGAAAAGCAGGTGGCTTGTTTGAAATAGTCAAAAGTGATCATGCACACATTTTGTTTAATATTTTGTGTAAAAGAGTTTTGATGCTCTTCAGACAAGCCATAACAAATAACAATATTTAAAACAGTATCATCACATTCATTGTATTTACCAAGATACCAAGTTTTGTTCAAATGATTAAAACCCATGCAAGTATCTTTGAAAATGACCCTAAAATCAATAGTATTATATTTGCATTAGTCAGTTTTCCAGTAATCATTATATGATGCGCCATTAGCTGATGTTACTTTGAGTAAATTAGAGCAGTGCTGAGGTCAGTGCACACATAAACATTCATTCATATTTCAGTAAATATTATAAATTTCCTTTTCTGTTGTTGTTTATGATGTAATGTACAGTTTTTGATTCAGTCTGACTTTTATGAATGGAACAGATCTAATCTTTTGTACCAAACTCCTTTTGTGTATATATTTATTGAAATACTAGTGTGGGACTTTTTATACTTAAAGAGAAAAAGGTCAATTTTCTAAAGCGTGATGTTTAATTTTAGGTTTTTAAATAAAATCACTCTAAATGATCTATTTATGCAAAGGGGCTCTTTCTAGTATGTTTGTGTTGTACATTCAAAGCATAGTGATATTATTTTCCCTTATTCTTTAACTGTTTGTAAGACATACTTCTTTTGTATCAAATACATTTCCTCTGCAGGCTCCAAAATAAAAGCCATTTTGTGTGTTTGTATGCGGCCATGTGTCCCGGTCTTCAGCTGACTCAAGCTGTAGCAGTTGTCATGGAAATAGGCTATGCTCCAACAGTCCATCTGTGTAGTGGACAGGAAGTGGGTGTCTCAACAGAGTCTCAAATCAACAGTGTCCTTAAATACCCTTTAGCCTTTTCCTTTTATGTGTGTGTGTGTGTGTGTGTGTGTGTGAAAAAACAAAACTGCATCTGGTAAACTTACTATGTTAATGTCTTCAGTACCAGCACTTAAAAATAATCCTTAAATACATACAATACAACTTCCTGTGCATGTTTGCTCTCTGAGTTGAGAGCAACGGTTAATAATTGTTACAAAATGCATCAGTGAGTTCATCACTATAGGTGTGGGTTTAACAGGTTAGATTTTAACCAGGCAGCCAAGCTCATCACATCAGCCATATGCTTTTTGCTTTCTCTCCTACCGTTCCATACTTTTCCATGATCCATATCTATTCCTCTGCAACCTTATAATACCGACTTAATTTAATGCTCCAGCTGGAAAATTTGTAGAAAGCTACATGATTTCTCTGTATTCCTCGGGACGGCCCATGTCATTTAGGAAGGGTAAATACTGATCTTCTGAGCTAATTAAACCCATAAGAAAAGCTTGCTGTTGTCACGATTGTGTTGTTATTGTGTGGTGAACTGCAGCTTTAAGACACTTTATAATGTCTTTGTTTTCTACCTGTGAGAACTGAACACACTGAATGTTTTAATATAGGTCAACACGTGTATTAAGCAGACGGCACTTCCTGTGTACATCTGCACGCACACAAAAACCCCATTATGTTGTTTGCTAACATTCCCGTACCATTCTGAGGGCGTGCTTGTACTCAAGCAAGCAAAATGCTCTAAGACTTGCAAAACAACAAAAATCCCTGCGGTAACAAAAGATCATTTGGAGATGTTCTGTTTTTTCCCTTAATAACTGGGTTTTGTCATCCCGCAGCTTATTCCCGTTAGCTATTTTTTCCTTTCTTGAAAAAAAAATTAAACAGACTTTTCGGGTCTAAACAAAACAATTATCTGTGGTAAAACAAATTATGAAAGCTAACGGTCACTCAGAGGTCCATACTACCCTCATGACGCATTTAGCCCTAAATTAGCTTAGTGAATACTCAATACATTCACACACAATGCAGACACACCCATCACTCGCCCCTTCGCAGCTTTGTTGCTCTAGACCACCTGACTAAACAAATCCAAAAATTCAAAATAACTTTATCTGTATTTGTGTACACACACTGTGAAAAAGTGAAGGTGGCATTGCTGCTCCTGACATATATTCTTGATAACTCACACAACAGCCCTAAATGTAAAAGTATTTACAGTTTACAATAAAGGTTTGGATATATTCGTCACACAAAGGTCATGCCGCAGAGCTGCTCCTTGGGGTCCATTTGGCCGTCTGCTGGCACTACATTCACAGGAATCTCATTCTAAATTTATATGGTCCAGAACCAGACAGTTAATAACTGATAAAAGATGACAGGTGAGTGACAAAGTGTGCTTAAAACTTAAAAACATACTGTAAGAATGAATGGTACACATTCTCTTAAGTCTGTTTTACTATTCAAGGGCTTCATTTGCTTTGTTTCATTTGCTGTGTTGGTTGCATTTGTCTCAGGCCTTATATGACAATGAGTAAAATATTGTGTAGAACTTTAGCGCACAATAACAAAAAGTTTATCAAGCCTGGGTCTCAAAACAAATCATAAAGTTATTATGCACTCAAGACAGCGTTGATATAAAAACACCCATAAACATGCAATTACCTAGCAATGAATCAGATGAATCAGACGCATTAGATTCTAGCATGTTCTAGACTTACATAAGCCACTGGCAGGTTTGTCTGGTTCGTCAGAGCCTCAGGCATCAGTCTCATGGGCCGTCGTCTTTTTTCATCACTGCCCCCCTGAAAACACATGGAAATCACCTGATTATCTTACATACATTTTTATCAGTGTATTCTGTTGTCAAATGAGGATTCAGGGCCTAGCAGCAAATACAGGCCAGACTGTTAACAGAACGATATATAAAAATAACTGTTATTTTTCTACTTTTAACTGTTTACTTATCTTCTCTAAGGGTGTTTCACATGAGTCTGCCACTTCACAAACAACTGAAAACTTGTCTGTACTCTAGGCCATTTATATTTTGATGTTATTAAATGTTATTATTTTGATGTTATAAAATGTTATTTTTGGTATGGCCTGTCATTAAAATGATTGTAAAACTTAAATAGGTTGTCATTGCAACCACCCACAGGTCACACATAAGCCACAACATATCAGACCAGACGACCTTCACAAGTGTCTCAGCGCTTCACATACCAGACAAAGAAACCTGTTAGAAAACAAAAACTGACGTTTAGTCCTCAGCTTTGCCCTTTCACCCAGATACACACCCACTTACGTGAAGCAAATGGGGTGTATCTGTTGATCACTCTGTCATTGGAAGATCTACAGGCATCTTATTTGCCTATGAACACAAGCGCACACACACAAACACACACACACATTGATATCTTTAATGACAGCTAATGATAGTCCAAGCACATAATAAACCATCTCAGCTTTAATCTGTGATTGGTAGATTGGCAGATACCTCCAACAATTATAATAACTGTATTGCGGTGCGATTTACAATCAGTGTCACATTATTTTCATTGACTATTTCTTAAAATATTGTAGTAAGAGGAACATGCATAAACGTATGTGCAGTCTATAACGAAACAAGCATACTTTATGTTTTTTAATTAAGTATATTTATGCAAAGTTTAAGAAAACTTTATGATTTATTTTAAGTACTTTTAAGTATACTAATTTTAGCTGTAACTTTGAGCTTTGAGCACACAGCCTGTTTCGTTTTCTGAGAAGCATACAAAGAATATTTCTGAGAGGTGCACAAAATGTGGACTGAAAGCACATTCCTATTTTAAGTTTTAAAGCATAGGCCTCTTAACAACACACACAAACTTATTTTGTGTGTCTTCAAAATTATAAAGCAAATGCATATGCAGTTAGTTAAACATATGGGTTCAGATTATACACATAACACAACCACACCACAACCAGTGTAAAAACACTACAACTACAACCACAGGAGTACATTTAACACCTCTGCGAATCGCTCGCCCACCCCTTCCTCTGGCAATTCTCTGGACATCAGCTGAGCAGAAGCCCTTTAGCTATGTGAGAACTGCAGTTTGGTTACTGGGAACTGTTGGATGAGTGACATGAATAACACAATGACCTTTCCTCCAGTTTCCTTCTCTTTCTCTGCTGGTCTGCCCCACTTGTATCACAAACATGCCTCCCGCATAACTCTGACACTTCCCACACACTGTTAGCAGTACTACTGCTGCATTGCACAACCGGTCAGTATGGCGCAGATTGTCTGAGCGATTGTGATTCATGTCGAGACTTAGAAGTTGTGCTGCTATTCTGCTGCACCAGCAGGCAATCTGACATCAACCCTCAGTTTCATATTTACTTTCATTGCCATGCAATTTTCATTCAATGATCCTTTGATTATTATGTTATATTTTAAAGGGACCGTGTCCATTACAGTGCTTTAATTTATTAATGAGCTAAGATCACGTGACATATGTGAGTATACTGAGACCAGTATGTGCTTATTTCATGTGCATTGATTTAATTTMAAATTATTTATAATTATTATTATGTATTTATTATATAWTATAMWTATTAATGTTCTGAGCTCTCTGTGAAAACACTTCAACCACATTTTACCGATTAATCATAAAGATTATTATATTATTTTATGGATATTACTACGACCAATACTTCACCAGCTGATCTCCAGCAACAATACAGCTGATAAATTAATCACTGATAAACTAATTAAAATTAAGATAAAATGACTGGCATTCTGACAACAAGTTCAAATGCCTATAAGATTTTCCCTGAAGGCAAGTTCCTTTCCAAGAACAGACCAACTCTGAACAGAAATCATCTGCAGAGACTGAGAACAGACTGGTATGACATGTGCAGGGGTGACTTAACATCCTTTAACGTCCTCTCATTTGAAACCATACCACTGCCTCTAAAGGGAGACGAATGAGTTACTGTCATATTCTGAGAGGGGGTGTGACTAAGACACTTGATACTGAATTCAGGCAAGACAGGAGGGTTTTTCTACGTATTACCATAAACAGAGATGATTACATCCATCTCATAACTCAAGAATTTTAAATAATAATTGTTTGTTTTAAGGTCGTCATTAAATGGGTTCAGATCAGACCATGGGATGAGGTAAGATTGTTTATATTGTACTGCCGCTGCACAACAGTTGTTTGTTTGTGTTTGGGATATATTTATAAGCATATTTATAAGCAAATTATAAGCAAATTATATAAACTGTGTTCAGAACAATCCTGGGCCTGGTGTTGAGATTGTATGCAGTCTATTACACTATTTATGCTACAGGGTTGATATGAAGACAAAGGGAAACCTGGAAATGTTAAGAAATGTAATTTCTGTTATTGCTTTTAGAAGTGGAAAGTAACAGAAAATAAAATATGAATCCTGGACAACTTTACAATGAATATAAAATATTTTGGTGTAACTCCTTGGTTTTTCACCTTCTAGTAATGTGTATTCGGTGTTTTTTTACATATACAGTTATCACAAGCAATTGGTAAACGTGAAGTCTGGGAACACTGATGAACTGGCATATATGACTGACATGTGATACATGATACTGACGTATATGATGTAATGATACGTATACTGACCCTTACGACGACCTTTTACATTACTCAGCTGTGTATGACGAATATTGTGACGCATCAATAACGTCATCATTTATTTTATTTAAACTCATAGTTGAGATATTTCGATATCGCTAAGCACATTTGCAGCGTGAGAACAGCTCTTACACGTTCATGCTGAGCAGACGCGTCGACGCGTTTCACGATCTCGCCGCCGCGACCTTTCGCCCAGTTCCGCGACTCTCAGTTCAGCGGGTTTACCGCGACACCGATGACTCCCTCCGCACGCCCACCGGCGGCCACGCACCCCGTTTCCTCCAATCGCCTGCCTATCATGCACCGATCACGCGTCGTCCTTCACACAATTGGTCAAGGTCTCACACACATTTGTTTCTCATTGGTGGCGTGTTGCCACCAATTTACTTTTCCCGTCTTGCTGGGATGCTGGTAAAGGCTGAACCGAATTCCGGTGTAAATCGTCACCGATCAGGCGGAGCAGCTCCGTGTCTTTGTTCTGCTCTGGTTTTGATATCATAAATATTGTTTAAAGCGTTTTGATGAGATGTCAACACTTCAGATCGCTAACATGAAGGATTCATGTGGGGTAAGACCTGAACGCTTGTTTTATTTACTTTTTTAACGCTGGTTGTTTGTGCTTGTATCGATACTGGCCATTTATTGAATGTGCTTCACTAAAGAAACTGCGACTCGTTGTGTCACATTTAATGTTACATTTTAAGTGTTTTATCTCAGCCTCGCGAAATGTTACAATCTAGCCAAACAGATCAAGGTAAAGTTTGTAAACACGTTCTCTGTGATAGTAAACAATAAGGACATTTTGGAGGGGGACACTGTCACCTCTCGTAACTGCACTTAACCCCTGAGCTGTCGGATTGTGTAACTCAGTTTCATAGTTTTTTCTTACAGTGGCATCAGTCACGTGTTCCCCATTTTTAACTAACTAAATAAACCTAAATATTAAAATTCAAGTCATCAATAAAAAGTGACATTGGCTGTATTAGATCTAAGGAGTCAGATGTGGATTTCACTGAAGCATTTTTAAATCATTGTGATATAAGATGGTTATGTACCATCACAGTTCCATCACAGTTCCATCACAGTTCCATCACAGTTATGTACTGATAACTGTTATATTTGTAATGCACCTAAGTTCATTGCTGTGAAAAAGCATGTAGATTAGTAATAGTGTTATTTTCCGGGAACATGGGTGTATGGGTGGGGCTTGTCTCCAGTCATAGTTTTCTGCCCTTGGGCACTGTTGAGCTGTTCCCGTGTCTGTCAATGGTTCCAAGTTTTGCTCATTGCTGTTTCACGTGGTGAGCTTGAGAGCACCTTATTGTCTTGGCTTTATTTGGCAGTGGGAGGTGACAGTGTGATGTTAGAAGGTCTCTCGGGATGGGGTGCATTTAAAAGGGCTCCTCTGTTTAAACTGACATACTGTCTTGGGATCCATGAACAGAGAAAGACTTCGACAGATCTATCACACAGGTTGTGTTTTGGAATCGAGGGCTTTTTTTGCCTTGTGTATGTTGCATTACATCAGTTTATAATTTCCGTGTGGTTCTCAGGGAGTTCGGATGGAGGTCTGCAAGGGAATCCTGGATGGGAAACGGAATAGCAGTGAGCAATCTTCCTGCACTGTGCCAGGATATAATGACTTAGAGGCTGCTGAGGCTTTGGTCTGCATGAGATTCTGGAGTCAGATGTCTCCAAAACCCAGCGTCTTCAAACCTCGCCCTCTCACCCCAGCATCAGACTCCTGCGATTCTGTCTTGCAACTTGACCCACCAGAGCCCCCGAAGGACTTTGTCTCACTCTCCTCACTGGTAAGCATGCATTCTTTCTGTTCTTTTTTTTAAAGTTCACAGTCTTCTGACACTGTGTGTTGTAGTACAAAGCTCTTATCAGAAGCTAATTTGTTTGCTGAAACCTCTGAAACAGTTTTATAACACGGTGGACAGGTGGCAGTCTTGAGATAAGCTATATCTGTAAGCTAGACCTCAGCCCAGTCTTCGTCACAGTGCTCACCTATGCTGTAGTGATGCTGGGAGATAACTGATGTAGTTTACTTAAGTCTGACTGTGTACTTTTTTGCAGTGCATGACACCACCTCACAGCCCCAGTTTTACTGAGACCTCCAACACCACTGCAGCACCAGGTTCCCCCTCCCCTTTGGCTCAACCCTATCCCAGATCTGCATGTCCTACCATGGCTTCCAGCCCTCATATCATGTCTTCTGGACAACCCACAGAGAAGACCACACCTCCACCCTGCAGAGCCATGGCAACCAGTGTAATACGCCATACGGCTGACAGCTCCTTGTATCAAAACATTCCACAAACTGTTTACCCACCAAAGACTGAGAAACAGCTGTGTGAAGTTCCTTCAGCAACCTCTTCACACCACCATCTCCAGACGGACAACACAACAGCAGACACGTGTCATAAAAACATCACATCTTCCTCTAAAGACGATAAGCTCTCCTCCACAGTATCTCCTCAGTCACCACCACCCACACCTAGTCCACCAATCATATGCCAGATGTTCCCAGTGGCACAACCAGGAGTCATCTCAGCCACGTTTATTCAGAGCCCAGCTCAGAAGCCCAGCCCTGGGGTGAAGTCTATTTTACCACAGCCTCTCTTGATGAGTTCTCCAGTGCCTCAGGGGACAGTGATGTTTGTGATGCCCCAATCGCCAGTGTCTTCTCTTCCACAGTGCCCACAGACTGTCATGACCCTGGGCAATACTAAGCTACTGCCTCTGGCCCCAGCACCTGTTTATGTTCCCTCGGGGCAGAGCAGCGCCATGCAGGTCGACTTTTCCCGTCGACGCAACTATGTCTGCAATTTCCCAGGCTGTCGGAAGACCTATTTTAAGAGCTCTCATCTGAAGGCGCATCTGAGGACTCACACAGGTAATAAATTCACATAGTAATCAGTGCAGAAAATTATAAACAAATGTTACTATTAATACTATATAAAGTGTATGTAGCTCCAGTCCAAGAAGGCCGCTGCAGATTTTAGCTCCAGCCCTAATTAAATCCTAATATTAACATTAACAATTATCTTTCAGGGGAGAAACCTTTCAGCTGTAACTGGGAAGGCTGTGATAAGAAATTTGCCCGCTCCGATGAGCTCTCCCGGCACCGACGCACACACACGGGCGAGAAGAAGTTTGTCTGCCCCGTGTGCGAGAGGCGGTTCATGCGCAGCGACCACCTCACCAAACACGCACGACGACACATGACCACCAAGAAGATCCCTTCCTGGCAAACGGAAGTGCGGAATATTAACAAGATCACCACAGCTAAAGCTTCGCCCCATGGCAAAGCACTGCCAGTCAGCATGTTGCTTCCAGCCTCAAACTGAATTAGACTGAGTCTGAACTGTTACTGACAGAATACAGGGACATATGAGATGAGGGCATGCCTGCTGATTCTCTCATGGGCAAAACGTGATTATGCACTGGACTTTTCTTGACTTCGCTGCTTATATTTCGCACTCTGCAACAGGACATTTTGTTTACTATTGTGTAAAAGATTGATGCACTCTTTTGCCAAAGTCTTTGTACTACGTTTGTCTTAAAAAATAATAATCCTTTTTTCTGTTTTTGTATACGTTTATATGTACATATTTAGTGGAAATGTATGACTTATGCTAAACTACATATAATTAAAAAGATAAATTATGTACAAATGTATATGTGGATAATTATCTACACTGTGATTGTCATATAATACTCTTTTATTTAATACTTCTTTTTATTAAACAATGGAGAATATTTGCATTTTGTGGTTTTATTAAACACTAAAAAGCTGATCAGAAAATTGATGTCACAGTCGTGTTAGAAATGGAATACACATTGACTCTTTTCTACTGTGGTTTTGCATGTATTTTTGTAACAACACAAAACGTTCTGTTCTCCCTCAGTTCTTGGCGTTTAAACCTTCAGGCCTTTCATGCTCACACACTCACGATGCATCAACTTCCTGTCTGTTTTGTGAGATTACGCCCTATCATGCATCAGCTTAATTCATGTCTCAGCAGCAAATTTCCACAAGTCATTTCATTTACAGGCAGCAGAGCTCAAATGACAAATGCTTCCAAAGTCAATTTTCATTTTAAACAAAATTAAGAACTATAAACAAATCATTTGTTTATAATAATGACACAGTCACAGACTGTGAGATGTTGTTTAGATATTGAATATAATAATTAAATTAATATATTAACAATACTGGATAGCTGCTAGTCTTTTCTTGGTCGTGTTTATGGATATTTCATGATTCAATTGATTTGTATATTCAAAGCATGACAGACCACACATTCCATTTAATAATTCCATCTCTAATAAGTTAGTTCTGGAACAGTTTTGTCACTTTTGTCTGGTTGTTTGTTTAAGGTTTGTGTTTTTAATGTGCCAAGTTCAAAAAGTGAAACTAATAAAATTCTAAATGGAAAAGGGAAAAGTTCACATCATAATAGTTTTTCTTCCCAAACACATTTCCTTGCCAACAGCAGGCATGGAAAAACAACAGTTGTAGGTTTGGAAAAAGACATTTGTGTGAAATGTTCAAAACAAATGATGTTGTTTTCGTTCATTATTGCTTACCAAAGCCGTGGAATGAAGCATGTCCCCCAGAGAGCCAAGCCGGATTATTGCTGAAGTTATTCCACAGTTTTATTTTGGAAAAAATATTGTGGCAATAAACACTTCGCCACTCAAATCATGACCAATCAAATTACAGGATTAAGTGCGTTTCTGGGAGGCGCGACCAATCAGATTTGAAAATGCTGCCCCGCCTCCTTGCCTTACTGACCGACTTCTCACACGAAGCCGTCAATCGACTTTCCAATAGTTCAGCAACAGCGACGACGTGTGGCAACAATATTTTTCTCCCAATTGTGCCGCCTGTTGTAATGCAACATGTTGGCTATCTAAGTTAGTTAGTTACACAGTAAATAAAAATGTATAGCATTGATAAATAAATCTGGAAAAGTGTAAAATTATTAAGTAACAACCTACAGTTTATAGTGTCTGTCTCACACTATTTGCTATAGTGCTTGTATGGGGCACCTGTGGAAAAAAGCATGAACATAACAAAAGAAGTGCAGAACAATGTATTTTTGTGATTTAAAACATGGTTTATGTCTCAGATGAAACTATATTTAGTAAGATACTATGGAAACTATTTGGCCTCCACTGAACCACTAAACTAAACTGTGTGAATTCCTTTCTCAGAAGGGTGGAAGATTTTGGAAATGTGGTCAGGAAATGGAAATATACATTCCAGACATACATTTTGTCCTCTCAGGCAAGCAGCTTGATACAGAATAGTGAAATAAAGTTAGAACAATACATGCTCTTTTCTTTTTATTATAATAATGATTCTATATAGTTCAATGTATCCTGAATACAGTTTTGAACTTTAAACTACAATTTTTTTTGTTTTAGGCTAAGGCTAACAAAACAGCCTTCCTGAGAGCACACACCCAGATATATTCTGAACCTATCTAGTGTAATGTGTAGTGCCATTTCAACAAAGCATTGATTGTTGTATTTGCAGCGATTTAATAACAATCCCTCTCAATAAACATCAGTTATTCAGGGATAACTTGGCTTCTCAGTCGTTTCCATAGGTCATCATCCTTCAACCAAATTCTCTCTCGATCGTGTTCATAAGGTCCTCTTCTGCAGCATCAAACATGCTGTAACTTCTGCAAAAGAAGATTTTATTCTTAAAATCCTTTTTTTCAAAAGCCAACTAAAGCCATCAAATTATAAAATGTATTATAAACTAGAAAATACAAATGAAACTGGACAAAATAAACATGTAAGCCATACACTAACCACGTGACCTAACAACTTCCAGTGCAAATTGTGTCTCACAAAGCAGAGATAAATAATAGATTGAACACTACTTACCCAGGAGCTGTTGAGCTCTTTGTGTTGGTGATACCAAACAGGTTCTTTGGAGGATTCATCTAATAAAACAAACAATTCTTTATTTACATCATGCCTTCTTTAAACTACGGCTTATCTATTTTACAAAGACAAAGTTTAAAAATAAACACACCCTTACCTGAATGTCTGTGGTTGGTTTGATAACTGTGTTATCCTCATAATTCTTCACACCATGCTGTAATTCAGCATGTTTGCCACTGTGCATTTCGTGGCTGGCATGACGTTTGGCAAGGCAAATCCCGGTAGATTTCGATCCTAACATTGGCATCTTGTAAGTCCTGCGGTTCAGTCTTTTATCCGTGTTTTCACACTCCGCAAGGATTCTGTCCACCTCCGCAAGGGTGTCATCTTCGGCTGAAAACTCACTGTTACACTCCGTGTAGTTTCTGATCAAAAAACTTGTTTTTTTTGAGGGACCCATAAAGTCACCATGCATGTCACCTCGGCTACTACAAACGCTTTCCTCCTTCACCGTAACAGGTGCAACTTTATTCATCCTGCTTTTTGCTGTACCCATTTCTTTCACCTTGGCACCGTTAAAGTCATAACAGTTTTACGCGACCAGTTTCATCCCATTCAAGACGCGCACATTATACTATAGTGAACAGTTACCCAAATGCCTCTGGTTCTGATATGCAAACTATAAAGAGCGATAACAATGTAAATGGCGTTATGAAAAGTAAAAATAATATGGTGTTGACGCAGGAAACATGCAATGCACAAAAAAACAGATGCGATGAACCACAATTCATATAAAGTCCGCATTTAAAAATAAGCGAAGCGTCTTTTAGGGTTGTTGATAGTATGCTGACGTCGACACACACTCGACCAATCAAAATCTTTGTTTATGCCAGCGAACCAGAAGCGGGCGAGACTCCGAGCGTCGCGTTAGTTGTGCGACGCAAACGCGACCGTCACCCGTCATGATAATACTGCGTAAACTGGGCCTGTAGTAGAAACAGCTGCGTAAAGACCCATGCAACAAAAACTGCATAATTGTTTCTCCCAGCATTCCTCTTTTTCAAAGGCGAATGCGAGATAAAGTTTAAAAGCAAACACAAACATCGTATTTTGCATAGATTGCATAGATCTATTATTTCACAGAATTTCAATTTATTAAATCACAATGCATGTTTGCTTTAATGTATTAAGACAATAAACCTGTCTAAAGCTACAATAATATTTGGCTATACATTATTAACTTTATTAAGCTTGTTGAAAGAAGTACTAAATAAACTGAGAACATTTAAAGCAATCCTTGACATGAATGAAAGCATAAAAAATACAAACTTTTGTGGGAACAACAAAACACATTTATTTACACCTATTGAGCTACAAATACAAAAACAATGTCAAATAGATTATTTAACAGTGTCAGGGTGGAGTTAATTTCAAAAAATTATATTACGTCAACAAATGCCTTACAAATAAATACATATGCAATGCTTAACAAGTTTAAGACTCTATTTCTGTGCTTTATTATGCATGAATGTTTAATGTCTTTAAAGCTAAATAATGTTTACTTATTCTAATGTGCATGGCTAAACCACATGCTATTTTTATATATTAAAAGGCTAACTAGTAGCTACAGTATATCAGGGGCATTTTACACACCATAAAGTCAATGATAGATTATTTATTAACTACTGCACAGCAGTAGGTTATTTTAAATGTTATTTATTCAGCAGAGATCGTACAAAGATCTAGTGTGGGTCCACAAATAGGAGACAACTGTAGGAACTGCTACAACTTAGCAGGGCTAACAGAAACGCTGTCCCTGTCCTGCGATAAAGGGGGTCACTGTTGACCCCATGGAGTAACAAGTTCATCTATTCATCCAGTTCTCCTACTGTACAAATAAACCCTGTTTCCCAAAAATTACCCTTCCTTTCCATTATTAATGATTATTTAATCAAGCTAAATTGTTACTGAGATTCCTCGTTCTGCCTTGAAAATTTTGTGGTCACTGTGTGACAGACCAGCAGTCATAACATCCGTTTGCTGGCATGGTAACACAACTACAAGCCACACTACTGTATGTCAACATTCACTGAATGGTACAGCGCTCCTGCGATGGCTCCACATTGGCAGGGCCGCTGGACGTCTGAGGCTTTCTTTTGCCTTTAGTTGGGGCTGCTGAACCGTGATCAATAATGTGTTGCAGTAAGTCTTTACTCTCACTAGGTGGCAGGTTGTAAAAGAAATACTGCGGAGCCATCTGAATGAATCTGTCACATAAAAACAAAGAGTTCAACGTTACAATTAAAAAAATTACTTTTTAACTGCAATGAAGGACAGACTCTCACTCAAAGCACAGTATTAATAAATGAGACAAAGACGCTTTAAAAAAATACAAGTCTGGTATTAAATTTGTTTTTCTCTTTTAAGTCTTTCTTTCTTTCTTCCTTGTCACACATCAAGTACACTAACAACGAATGCAAAATGCTCCATCTATTAAGTTTCCTTGTAACTTAAGTTACGAAGTCATGCAATAAAGTTGAATAGTTGTTACTGCCACACAAAGCTGGGAATTCATTGCAAACATTATTCAACATTCATATAGATCTTCCGTAAACACACAAAGCATTATGTAATCCAGAGCTCAAACTTACTCATGTGGAGATATCTGTGAGACGGTTGTAACACAGTTGTTTTCTGACAGCGTGTGTTCGTGATACACAACCCACTCTGGAAGATCCTTCTTGTACATCTCAGTCCCGTAGCCAGACAGTGGATGGATCTGAGCCACATGCTTATGGGTAAGAATGAAGTAATTCCCTGAGCCATCAATGTCTCTCGCCACCTGGAATACGCCACACAGAGATTCATCATTCAGACAGTTACACTGAAGCGAATCTGGAGCACTTATCACACTTAGAAATGTAACATGCACTACACCATTGACTAATCTGGCTTAATTGATGCCTTTAACATCCCAATGCAGTAACTTGAGGACATGAGTGTACTATGTTCCACTGGTTTTCCATTAGTGTACTAGTTTCCCTTACCACATTCACATCTCAGTGCAAGAGATTCTGGTTTTTAAACCAGGTTTTTAAAAAATTGTCAATAAAAAAATCTGAAATTTAAAAAATAAGTCTACAAAAAATTGTAGAAATTGAGTCTACCAAACAACAACAAATTAGGATTTTAGCGTGAATGAGCATCAAATGTGAATCATTATTTTTGCATCATTACATTATTTCTACAGGCATACCTGCATGAAGAATCCAGCCAGCAGGGCACGTTTGATGTTTACGCTGTTGCTTTTGGAGCCAAAAGCTGGTAAGGACACCGGCAGCTCTATTCGCTTCAGAATTTCGGTCAGCTCAGAGCGTATTGCATCTGCTGTCTGAAGAGCGTCCAGGCTCAAAAAATGATCTTCACACCAGTCTTCCACATTATAGACTGAAGAGGGAACAAACCGTTGCATTAGAGAAGGTTCTGTAGTTCATGAGAAGTTATAAAATGGGACTAATGTAAGTTTAAGTTAATATTGTTAATATTGGTGGTCTAGTTGTGCAAATACTACCACTTTGTTTTTTATATTGCACTCTATCATATAGGGAATACATTACAATCCTGTATAGTCAGTAGCTATTGGTTATAAAACAAATCCTTTGATGCTCAAATTACACTCACATTGGCTTTCCTTAGCATATCTGAAGGCATTATAGATGTTTATAAGAGTGAAGTGGTCTCCCTCTGCATGCTGGAACCTCTGATGGCACAATAAGGCTTTTTGTCTCAGCTCCACTGGAGGTGTAAGGAAACTACTTGGAGCTGAATGAGAAACACAGGAAAAGGTTTGTCACAAAATGGAAGTGCAATTTTCATTCCTTATCCCAGAAAACTATCTGAGGGTGATTGTATGGATAAAATGCTCATCATTTGGACATTTATTGACTTGTATTGTATAAACACAATGCCACTAAGACATTTCTCAAAATATCTTCTTTTGTGTTCCACAACAGTAATAAATTATTAGGTTTGGAAAGACTTGCTTGACCTAGCAACTGTATAAATGTCTACATTTATAGTATATAAAATTTGGCTTCTACAACAGTCTGTGAATGATAGATGATTGAATGATGAACCTGTAAAGAACAGTTAGCCTGTAAAGATCAATGCACTGAGAGATGAATTACCTGTTAGCATGGCAGCTATGGTCAACACTTCACTGACACAGTCAAACTCACAGGACGCAAGTAAAGTCTTGGCCATCTGGGGCTCAAGAGGAAACTCTGACATTATAATTCCGATCTCTGACAGATTTCCATCATCATCCAGAGCAGCAAGATAGTCAAGCTCCTCTAACGCTTGCATCAGGCCTTCTGGATCTGTGAGGAGAATTGCATGAATACTAGTAATTATTCATTAGTACAGTGTACAGAGAATTAGAACGTATCACATAGATAATCCACAGCAGAATTTGGCTTGAGGTGCAAATGATGTGAAACCAGCTGTGGCACTAATTTATTAATAAGAAAACATTCTTAATAGTTTATATTTCATTGATTTAACTGTGTTTAAAACTAACAATAAAACATTGCAACTGCATTGGCCAAACAAAAATATCAACATGGCATAGGGTGAATGGACAAAATGACAAATTTTGTCATCACAAAAACAGACGTACCACATAACCTGTTGGTTTGTTAGTGAATTCCTTTGATAGTTCAAACAGTACAATATCAACAGTAAACAAACAATAATCTCTCACTAATTTGTAGTCTTAACTGAGGCACAAAAGCGCCTCACTTGTTTCCTCTACACTACATGATCAGATATTGGTCTAGTTTATCACACCACATTGCTTTTCTACAGAAACGCTCTTGTTGAAGCTCTGCTAATGATGTGCTTGTTCCTCAGACTGGTGGGTGTTTTGGAAGCAGGTTATCTCTGGAACAAAGAGCCCAGTCAGAGTGCTGTCGACTCAGCTAAAGCACGGCTCACCACCCCTTAATACCAGCAGTGAAGAGGACAGACCCATCTGCACACTCACTGTGAGCCAAGAGAACCTGGCTGATCCCAGTAATGCTGCTGTAAACAGTTGGGTAGTGAACAGCCTGTTTGTATTCAGGCCTTTCAGAGATTACCTGATTACTAGATACCTTATGTGAGGGATTCTTCAAAACAACAATGAATAATTATCTTGAATAACATGGTGAACACATTCACTGTGTAACATTTGTGAGCTACATTAATTGCTTTGGATGGTACCTTGGATTTACCAAAAAGGGACAATTTAGCCAGTAGGTGACCACCAAGGACCACCCATGTTTATGCATTTGGCCTATGCATTTGGTTAATGCATTATTGCTAAAACTAAAGACTGCAGTTGCATAGCAACATCCTGGAGAGTCATTAGCTTTGAGCAGGAAGGTTCTACTTAAATTGTCATTAAAACTAAAAATTTGCTGTATATGCTGCATATATATCTGAATATGCTTCTACTGCACATGCAACAAATGGGCATTGATTAGCATCTCACCTGGTCTGTCAATGAAGTCACAGTGGTTCAAACCAGCGATTTCCATGCGCTTTAGGAAGAGCACAGTGGAAGTGATGTTAGACTCAAGAATGTGAGGGACACTCTCAGCAGGAAGTGATGCGTCCTCTTGATATAAACAGAAACACTTGCCTGTATAAAAATCAGGAAATAGAACCAAATGCATCAAAACAACCTTTAAAACTTTAAAAACAGGGGTTTGCAAAAATATTTAACTTCAGTGTACATTTATTTTTTTTGTTTGTTATAGAATTACTTGGTATGAATTCTCACTCCTTGTTATGAGACACTATTTAGTGCACTAGAGAGTAAAGACTGCTCACCCTTTGGACCGGCCAGTTGTCTACGGCCCTTAGCTTGGCTTCTGCTGATTGGTCGAATGACAATAGAGTTGGCTCTGATTCTAGGGTTGTACACCTGTAATGAAACATCTTTGTGTCACTCAGGAAAACAAAAATATATAATCACTACATATATATATATATATATATGAAATTGTATATAGTCACTACATACATATCTTTTTTGTACTCCAGCATCGATCACAAAGCGAATGCTCTGAACGGACCAGAACAAGTCTGCACTGGGGCTGCAGGTGAGGAAGACTCTCCTACTCTTTCTCTCCTCAGAAAGTCCTAAAAAACAGTCTCCTCGATCAGGAAAAAGAGCTACAGGCACCATCTCACCATGAGAGAGAGCGAGATTGGCACCCTCCCTCCGCAAAATGGCATGAGCACATTCAATCTCCTTGGAAAATGAAAAGAGAAAGAAAGTTTCGATTACCATGGAAATGAGACACTTCCCTCAAGCAAAGCAGAATGATGACATTTATGTGACAAAACCGGACCTCCATTAAAATAATGTTCAGCTCGTTGCCTGAGGATGACAAAATGTGTTAAATAAAATAGCTTAGTAGGAACGTTAAGCTATAGTAATGATTTTAAACTCAGTCATATGAGTTTTATGTTACTTTTTATGGTACCATATATACTTAACATGTATGTTTAACAATTACTTTAATTTTTTTTGTCAACAAATAATTATAAATATTTATAAGAACAATTTAAATCACAAAATTTAATCAATCATAAAATACTTTTATACACAAGTGGATGTTTCTGGTGTTTGTAAGGTGTGTGAACCAGCCTTTAAAGTTTCTCTTACTTGCTCGGTTGCTAAAAATGTGACAATATCTCCATCGTCTTGTTTTTGATGGATCTCCAGAGCCAGTCTGAGAGCAGAGCAGAGATAATCCTTCACACCTCCTCTCCCACTACCATACACCACCTCAGACAGCTGCGGCACCTCCAGGTGGATCTGAGGAACGCTTCCATAGTGCCCCAGCAGCTTCCCTGTGGAGAGAGGAGCTGTGAGGATGACCAGTCGGAGCTCTGGTCGCGTGAGGAGCACGTCTTTGAGGAGCCCGAGGAGCAGGTCTGTGCTGACAGTCCGGTCCTGGGCGTGATCGATGACCACCACACCATACTGCTCCAACAGAGGGTCCGACATCATCTCACGGAGCAAGACATCATCTGTGTAGTATCTGCAAAAGAACAACTGGGTTCTGAAGTTCTCTTCTGATGTGAAACCTGCATCTTTGCAATACAAAGGCTGATTGAAGATGAAACTGTTTTTCTAACATCTAACAAGAACACAAAGGAAAGTGAAGACAAGCAGAAGTGATTGGAGGATAATTAAGTCTAGGAACAACCAGCGTTTTCATTAGGTCAGACCCTCTCAGCTGGTTTTAATCACTGTTGTGGCTCTTTGTTTGCTAGACTGACTTATGGCTACTCTAAAGCTGCGATGAAGCATATGGACAGCTAGGGACCATGGCAGCTGCTGTGGTGACCCTCAGACAGAGCCCCTCAGCCTATTGTTGCCTCCTATATTGTTTAGAAGGACAGGCGTCTATGAAAAGGCACTGCACGTGTGGAGGTAATGAAGGGGGGAGGGGGTGGCTGTAGATTTGTGCTGCTCAAATAACCAAATATTGTTGTGCAGCTTTATACTATGGAAGGATCACATACAAACCTCAATACTGTGTCACTGGAGCTGCAGGTCTGAAATGGGATGCTGTACCCAACCTCATGACCAATGTTAACGTCCATCTCATCGGCCACACGAAGGGCCAGTTCCACTGTGCTCTGCTGGTGAATCTGAGTGCACACTACCACGCCATTCTGATAATGCACAGATAAGCAGAACTCTGCACACCACTGAGGGATCTAAATGGAGATTAGACAGATGACCACATGCTACCAAACTTTACTTTAAAAGAGTGAGTGACACATTGTGTGTTACATTTCTGAGGCTAAGGCAATACAAACATCATATTTTTAACATTATTAACAGATTAATCATCAGTTAAAATCCATACAAAGGCTTTAAAGCAATACAATACACTCTTTAAAAAGTCACAAATCATTTTTGCCAGCCAATGTATTCATATTTCATGAATACTACACACGATATCCTAATTTTACAGCAAACAAAATAATGCAGAAACCGACCTGTGTGCTTTGTCCAGTTTGGGCTGCGCCAGTGACCATCACAATCTGACTGTTGGCCAGTCTGTCCATAAACTCGCACTTCGCTCCCCACACCGGCAACCCTTTTCTTTCTCTCAACAGTTTGTGGTATCTGGAGGAGAAAGGCAAGCCGTCAAACTGATTCAGCTCAAGCAACTCCTCCGAACTGACATCTTGAGTTTCGTTACAGTCATATAAGATCTCCACATCTGCTGAAAGCGCCATTGCGTTCCTCCCAGCTTCAAAATGAACGAAATGCAATACACCTCTCTGTTAATACATCGGCATAGCGTTTGTTTAATATTATGATCGTAAACGAGTTAAAATGCATGAATCCCGCGCTCCGGAGATGGAGACCCTTTGTGTCATGGGACGTCCCGCTCGGCGCAGAATGAGCTCAGACTCAGAGATTTGCGGGGGTCATGTGCTCATTAATCCCATCACAATGGAGCCTCATCTGATGAAAGTGAAGGTTAAATCTTAAACACATTAACAATAGCAAGTCCCTATAACATGCATCGCGTTCATGTACAGACTGAGACCACGTTTACCTATTTGGACACTTTTGGCATTCGTTATGTATTTAGTTTCATTCAACTCTGTGCACATGAATCACCCCCATATGAAGTATTAATGTATTCATTTTAATCTGAAATATACGTTGAAAGACTTACTTTGGACAGTTTTCCTTTATGTTACTTTATATACATTTATATTCCCTAAAACACACTGTACTTGTCAATTGTGGAAATTGTGGAAA
>JBAJNP010001819.1:459-55435 GCA_036877545.1 Yasuhikotakia modesta | reverse complement strand
GTATTACCTTCAAGATCTTACTGCTAACCTACAAAGCACTAAATGGGCTAGCCCCCAAATACATCACAGACCTCCTATCTCACTACAAACCGCTCCGTGCTCTACGATCTCAAAACGCTGGTCTGCTGGTTGTGCCTAGAGTTAATAAATCAAGTAAAGGTGGTAGAGCCTTCTCTCACTTGGCCCCTAAACTCTGGAACGAGCTCCCACATACAATTCAGGATTCAGACACACTCTTGCAGTTTAAATTTAGACTAAAAACCCATCTCTTTAGTCATGCATTTTCAAATTGACAATTGTCTTCTACTGACAAGTTGATTTATGTTCACAATGCCATGAACAGCTGCTACGCTAATTATTCTCGGTTTCCTCCCAGGTTTCCTCACGGGGGAGTTTTAGATCAACCTGCATCATTAAGGATCTCTCATCGGCGGGTCAGTCCGGTCCCCAGTTTTCCCTCCGGTGGTCTCTGCCATCAGTCGTTCCGAGAGGATGTTCTCCACGGCCAACCCCTTGGATGGTCACACTTAGCACCATTGTTCCAGTATTTCTGTTATATCTGTCAGTATCCATGTCTTTTTTTTTAAAGCATCACAAAACAATCTTATATCATCAGTTCAGCACCAGTATTGTAGCAGCAGATTGTTGTTAAAGCTGCTATCAGTAACCTATGGTACTTATCATCTACCATGTCATTTTCTCCTATTTAAAACAATCATATAATCTCGGTCTTTTCCTACTTTTCATTTAGCCTCATACGTAACCAATCATAATATAGGTTACAGACTGCAGCTTTAACTTGCCAGAGGAGAACTCCCCGAGCAGCCTGGTTTCTCACAAGGTGTTTTCTCCATTTGTACATTCTATGGAGTTTTTGTTTCCTTGCCACCGTCGCCCTGTTGGCTTGCTTAACGGGAGTCTGCTAACACTAGCATAGCCACCACCCTCACTATCTGTTCTTTAGCAACATTTATGTTTGTTTATGTTACTTTTCAGCATTTTCTGTCTGTGCATGATTGCATGTTTATTAATGTGTTCTGTCTTTTTCTTAGTTAATCTGTTTACTTTAAGGTGGTTTCACGTCAAGTTTACTTTAAACATCTTTTGCTATTTTGTGTATGTTTGTACAGCTGCTTTGTGACAATGTACCATTGTGAAAAGCGCTCTATAAATAAATTGAACTTGAACTTGAATTCAGTAAAACTCATATGTACAGAAACGAGCAATGGCAAAACAAAAACTGTAAACGATTGAAAAACCTTATGTCCCTAATGCATGGTATGATAATAAATTACAGAGATGCAAATGTAATGTTTTTTCTTAGTACTTCATTTGATCTTACTAACTAATGTCTAACTAATATTATAACATGTATAATATTATAATATGTTTAAGAGATTGCAACAAAAAATAAAATTACATGGCGTCCGGTACGTATAACTGCATTTTCTCCTAGACGACCTAAACAAACGCATCAGTAGCAGTACCAGCTCTGTCCAGAAGGTGCCACAATAAAAAATAATTTTGCTATTAATCTTCTTTAATAAATATATAGACTTTCATTACAAATACTGTTGATCCGTTCCAATTGCCTCTTTTCACATATGCTCTTTATAGCATTAGTACAGTTTAATTCACACTTGTTGAGAAACAGTCCTTAAACTTCTGCAGCAAGTTTACGCAGAGTTATGCAATCATTAACCATTCTGTTTCACACAGTCTTAGAGCATATACGCAGGATATATAGTCTACATATACTATTGCAAAATATTGGATGATATTTGACATATAATACCATTATAAAACATATTATATTGATACGTTTATATTTAAAAACATATTACTTATATAAGGAGTAAAATGCCATAGTATTTTTTTTCTCCGTGTGTTTAATGTATTATTTTTGTAAATAAAGTACATTGCCGACTGCCCAGGTACAGTTGCATGTATAAACCCACGCCCACACGTGAATGCGCCAATAGTGGGCGTGGCCACATAAGCCCGTTCTGGTCACGTGAGTCGCAGTTTATATGTATATGGTCCACGATGATATAAATAAGCTCAAGACTTGATACAAAGACTTTATAATTGAAGTCAAACTGCTGTCCTAGGGGAGTCCGAGCTACAAAGTAGCTTTGACTGAAAAAATAAATCATGGCAGGTATGTGACAATGAGATAATGTGTACTGTATGTTATACAGAACTGCTGAAGTTTAGATATGGCTTTTTGTTAGGCACTCGAACTGTTGCCCTGAAGCATATGTAAACAGCTGTGAGAGATATTTTGTTATATAAGCTGTATGGATGTAAATAGCTCAATAGGATGTTTATGGTTTATTCCGTCCCAAACACAGCAATCGGATGTGAATGTCTATTTGAGTTGAATTGATCATATTCAATTTATGTGATATTGTTTTATCTAAGCAAGGTGACTTAAAAGTGTCGGTCTGAGACGTGGGTTTAAGTGCTGATTTCTTGCCATTAAAGCAGACTGTATTGCATGTCTCATCTCTGCAGCAGCTGCGTCGTTGCGCGCATCGCCTGCAAGTTGCGTGTCTATTTTTATTCTATCATAAAGTATAGTACAGATGTCTACAATCTGTAGATGTTTATGCATCGACATAATGTTTCGGTACATTTCGATAAAGCTCCTATCATAACTAAGATTATATGACGTACGCTGCATTATTACAGATCGTGAACGTATTTTGACATTTAATGATGAGTTTTGTTCTTTACAGCCTATTGAATGTTTTTATAGCATGACTAGATTTCGATTAACAAAGGTTGTGTAATATAATTACATAGCGTATACTATATAGATTATAAATTCTTTCACCCCGATGTTTTATGCATCAGACCATCTTAAAGTGGTATTTAGGACGTTCTGTTCAGAGCTTGTTTTATTATGCATTACCTTTCCGGTGCTTGCATTAGTGTACATTATAATTTGTCATTTGCCTGGTATCAATTTTCAAGACATGTACAGGAAATATGCCATAACCATAAAGCTACTGTAACTTGCTTCCCCCAGAAAAGCCTTTCATTCTTTGTTTAACAGCTTTTAGGTCATATGCTAGGCACTTGTTAGTTGCTTTTCCTTCACAATCTGACCCATCTTTTATATTTGTCTACAAAAGACAAATCATTGTTTCATTTCCTAACAAGATGATGTGAAATTAAATTCATTAGATCCTGCATGTCACTAAATATAATGCTGCTTTATAACCCTCCCATTTCCCTCACAGATCAGGCATTTGTCACCTTGGCTACAAATGATAGCTATGCAAAGGGAGCAATGGTGCTTGGGAAATCCCTTAGGAATCATAAGACTTCAAAAAAGCTGGTGGTACTTATTGGACGCCACGTGTCGGATCAGTCCAGGTACAAACTTCAGTTGACAGCATGCATTTTTTGTATATGTTCTGAACATTCCGTAAAGGAATATTGCACAGCTAAAATGACAATTCCTTTATAATGTACATTTATGTTATTCCAAACTCCTTCTGTTATTCTTGAAAGACACAGGCAGATGTATATTAGAATGTCTGTTCTGGCCCTTTCATATTGGGATTGAGTGTCACTACCAAAACGCACCATAAAAATTGTCGATGCACTCAAACTATAAATCTCCTCTGAAGTCATATAAGAATAAGGAGAATAAGAGAATAAGAATAAGAAGAAAGGAAACTGTAACATTTGCAGTTTAACACAACATTTATATGAAGTCAGTTCAGTGTTGGTGATTAACAATAAGGGTTTGCTCTAATCTGTTTAGGTCAGTGCTTCATAAGATCTATGATGAAGTCAGGCTAGTGGATGTGATGGACAGTGGGGACACAGCACATTTGGCCATGATGAAAAGACCTGATCTTGGTGTCACATTTACCAAACTTCACTGTTGGACACTCACACAGTACTCTAAATGTGTTTTCATGGATGCAGACACATTGGCAAGTATTAGAGGTTATTTTATACCTCTTATAAAATAATAGTAATCTCAGACTTAATATTTAATGACAACTGGTTAGCAGAATTTAAGCCGTTTATGAAAATTATTACAATGTGGTATGTCCATGTGGTTTACACTATTTGAACAAAATATATGTAACTGATATGAATGTCAGTTCAGTTTACATAATGTTTTAGTAAAATATAGAAAATGAAGGGCAGTAAATGTTTCCCACTGGAATTTAGCTAACACAATGGCTAAATTGTTTGTTCAGAAAATACAGTTTTAAAATTGCTTTGGCACACTTTGAAAATCAAGCTAAAAAAAAGTCAACCAGATATATAGAGAATTTATATGATTGGCCTATATGATTATTTCGTACATGTAAATTAACATAATGCACAGTTTAGAGTGTGAAATTCTCCTGTATAGCTCAGCTGGTAGAGCATTGCATTAGCAGAGCAAAGGTTGCAGGTTTGACTCCCAGGGAGCACATGTACTGGTAAAAATGTATACCTTGAATGTACTGTAAGTCGCTTTGGATTTAAACATCTGCCAAATGCATTAATGTAAATGTAATGAAATTAAAGAAAATTGAAAGAAAAGGTAATATGAATTTAATTCCACATTGACTTTTCATTAGAAACACATTCACACAAACTGATGCTGTACTGATGCTGTGATGATTGCTGTTAACAGTCATGGGTCTATGGTTTGCTCTGATTTTTTAAAGGTGGTCTCAAACATAGATGAGTTGTTTGACAGGGAAGAGCTGTCTGCAGCCCCGGATCCAGGCTGGCCTGATTGTTTCAACTCTGGTGTGTTTGTGTTCCGCCCCTCTAATGAAACCTATGGCAAACTTCTTCAGTACTGCACAGAGCATGGCAGCTTTGATGGTGAGTGAATCACCAGCAGTATTCATGTCTCAGCTTAATAAACTGGAGCTACACCACAGTGTATTAAATATTAAAGGAACTACATACAGAAAATTAAATACAGCATATGTACTAAATCCTCCAGTATGGCTGACCTCTTATTGTAAGTAATGTACTGTACTGCAAATATATTAGTTTATACAGTCTGAAGGATAAATCATAATGCTAATGCATACTGCTAATCAGCTGAAGATTCTTGTCCTTTTGTATTTTCATGACAGTAGTTTGCTGCATTTTAGTACAAAATGTCTATAAAAATTGTGCAGCATCACAAAAAAAAATGTTTGTCCCCAAAAATCTATGGTTGGCACATTTTAAAGTCACAAGTACAGCACAATGATCTAAAAATCAGTTTGTCTGCTGTTCCAGAGCTACTATTACATTATTCAGTAAAGGTCATCTGCTCATGTCAATGTTTTACTGCTGGGAATACTCAAAAGTTAGGGGAGCCTTAAATAAACTTGCCTTCAGAAATATGTGCAGTATTTACTTCCTGGACAGCCATCCTTTTTGTTGTAAACCTTATGTGCATTTGGCAAATTGTTATGTTTTGGTTTATCCATGTAATCTTACATTTGTTCATAACTGACAAAAATATCTGTGTGGTGATTTTTGGTCCTTATCAGACAACCGGCCAGGAACCAAGAGCAGTAATGACAAATAAATCCACAAGAGTTATTTTAGAAGGCTAGTTAAAGCCTCTTATTGCAATCATCATTCCATTCCATCTGAACCATCTCTGAAGATAACCACACACCCAGTAGTTTGACATGTGTTCACCTTACACACACTGTCAGTGATAATTAAGGTGTCCCTTCTCATTTGCATCACTAAATTATCTCAAGTGAATATGCACAGCAGAGCTTCTGAGATATTGGCCAACACAGCTGGTCCAAAATGTTCATAAGCTCTGCATGAGGAATTTGGCAAAGACTCACTTTGCAAACAAAAGCCCTTTCAGGGCAACCCCCTTTCTCCTGTTTTTAGGGGCCAAGGGCCATTTTTCCATAGCCACCACTTGGCAATGTTGCTTGTTATTCAACTTTTATGGGTTGTAGTAATTTGGCAAATAGGCCAATAGGAGCAGAGCATGCAAGCAACTCCTTATTCGATAAGAAAACAAGCAAGTATTCACACATGTCAGTTTGTAGAAGTGAGTGAAAGGAAAAGTATTTGAACAGGGCAGTTAGATTTATGTAAGATTTTTTTCAGGCCTGTTTTCACCTTAACCAGACAGTGGATTTATTCTTTGGGTCTGGCTGTGAGTTTGAACATTACTTGGGAACCAATCAGATCGCTGGGTTGTTAGAAGTGGTCTCTGGTGAGCTCTGAAACTAATTGAGACTGCTTACATTATGGAGACTAGAGGCTCTTCAAAAGACATTACACTTTTACATTACATTTTTACAATTGTACATTACACTTTTGTTATTCCACAGAAACAATTGGCTCATATGGCCAGGGATACTTAGCCATAAAGTATCTTAGCTGAAGAAGAACTCCATTTATAGGCTACACAGTCCTGTAAACTGGGACCAAAGAGACATTTAGTCTATTATTGTCCACTTTGAAGCAACCACTTGCTGTCCTCTCAACATCTCCTGACTGTTTCAATGGCACATCAATGCTATAATGGTGTGGTAATTTGTTATAATTGCTTTATTTTTAGCCGGGCTGGTTTGTTTGAACTTATCTTGACTTTTGCTATGTAGTCTCATGGCATTTCCTGCTTATTGAAAATGCAGTGTTAAGTTTACAAAAAGTGTATGGAACTACATTTTTACATTAACCCTTTGATGAAGTTTGACTAAATGTTAGCTGTGCTTTCCCATGCAAAAATAGCCACCCCAATTTAGGGGTTTCAGGGCTGTGCTACAGTATGCAGTTGCTAGGGAGTTCTGGGTGGTTGTTAACTAGTCCATATCAAGCCCTGAACTGCAGAACAGTCTGGCCCCATCTTTTTTAAATAAGAATAGCACATCCCCCTAAACAAGCTGTATAAAGCCGGTCATTAAAGTCACCTACAAATGTCTGTGCCTTTTAATCTAGTTATTTAAATGATTATTCACATGGCTGCAGTTCATGCAAGAATAAACTGATTATAAAAGCCTTAGTTTACCCAAAAACCTGCTTTAGCAGTCATTTTGGCAAGGGAATATATAAATTGTCTTCTGACGTGTTTTCCAAACGCAGTGACGCACGAATTGAAGTTTGCATAGCTGCAGAAAGACTTGCACAATTTGTCTATTAATGCCTGCTTGTGTACAGTATGTTTCTGGCCTATGCGTGACTTAGCCTTCACCCCTAATTACAAGGTTCTGAGTTTATTTTATATCAAAGACTGTTCAATGTACAATAACTTCTCAGTTCGGAGTTACAACCCAGCCAATTCGCTTCCAGGTTCCCTGGGCATCAATACTACAGATATCAGAGACAATCTGTAGCTCTGTTCTCTCACACCAGCAAAGTGGTTGAATTTGTGTGGAATTGTGACCTCATCGGGCACTTTTCCATCTGACCGGTTATTGCAGTCCTGATGACCAGGGGCCATCATGCGGTGTTGTTCTCATCCTCTGCCAATATCAACCGTCGGGAGGCTGTACGCATTCCTGCACAGTTCTGCTCATCCCCTCAAAATGAACACCTAAAGCCCCTTGTAATGTTTGTGGAGCCACTTGCACAAGGAAAGCCCCAGAGGAGGGTTCTGAACCCTGAGCTTCTGATGCTGTGCCTGGGTGACATTAGTAATATAGTGATACAGCTCCTAACCAGCACGCTTTCCAGGCATGTCAGGTGCATTCTAGGCTGTGTTGTATTATATGAGTGTTACTTGATGTAGCCTATGGAAGCAGAGAGTATCTATTAGTAATTTCCTTGTAGCATTTACTACAGGATAAATATCTTTAGATGTAGCATTACAGGATAGAAAATCTCATTTATCTGTTATGAAACAATAAAAAGATAAAACATCATAATAAATAATTTCACAATAAAACATCATAATTAACATCACAATAAAAATAAAAGTCATAATAAAAAGTCATTTGTTGTACAATGAAAATATAATTATATGTCGTTTACTAAAATAATGAAACAAATAGTTTCTATGCATCTTTTTTTCTATGCATGTCTGTCTCACTGGTAGTTAGTTAATTGCTAATTTTTATAGAATCTTCAAATATTTCATTTTGTCAATTCAAATTGTTTTGTAAACTGCGTATAACAACATGCAACAACGTGAGCAGTTAGAGTAGCATGCAGAACATGTCATATAGCATATCTCCAGAGTGAAAACAGATAATATGGGACAACGTGGTGTTTATGTTCATGGAGTCAACAGCACTATCCATAGCTCTCTGCATATTTTGCTAATAATATTCCTCTTCTCCCTCTACACTTAGGGCTTCTCTGTCCACCCATTAAAGAACCTCCTGCTAACAATATAGCAAGTTAACATGTAGAGGACTGAATACAGGCTAATAAAACAGCACATTGGTGTTCGAAATAATTTTGCAACTCATTGTGTGTGTTTCTGGTGCAGCATGGGTTATATGTTACAGTTTTAATTTTTTTTTTAAATTTTTTAAAGTCTTGTCTGTATGACATGTGGCTCTGTGAAATATGTCTTTGGTGACCTTTGAACAAGCATAAACTAGGCTGCTCTTCCAGAGCATGACATTTGCTTGAGATGTGGGGTCTGTTTTCAGTGAGTAAGCACCTGGGCACATTCCTCTTACCATTTCCTGTTCAAAAAGAGCGTACCTGCTATTGCTGCTCTAGTGGAATTCTCTGACAAGAGAAATATATAATAAAGTTGGTTGTACATTTTCTTCACTGACTTGAAGACAGTATATACTATAACTAATATAATATGATGTAGATTTTAAGTGTATTTTTTAATGTTTTTTTTTTAAATAGCTTTGTGATGAGTATATGTTAATGTTAACCACATTAACATTAAGTCAAGCAATGTAGATTTGGGGGTGGGTCCATCTGTCAGTAACATTTGACCATTTCAGCAAATGTTAGGCAAAACTGTTTGAAAGCAATTATTGTTTTGCAGCTTTCTTACTACAGGCAGTGAAAATACAGACATCACCTTTAAATTATTAAGTGATAACTGAAGTGTTTATGATAGAGCTGTAATGTGTGCAACTAAATTAAATGAAAGTGAGGCATTTATTCCATATCTGGGTTGTGTTTGTCCAACAGGAGGGGACCAAGGAGTACTAAATGGCTTCTTTAGTGACTGGTCAACAGCTGATATTACGAAACATCTTCCATTCATCTATAATATGAGCAGCATAGCAATCTACACTTACCTTCCAGCATTTAAACAGTAAGTAATACTGACCAAGAACTGCTAAGCGCTTCGCTAGTGACCCCACAGGTCATGACGTCGCTTTAGACTGTATCATTGAGGAGGGCCTCTGGTGACCTTCAAGATGGGACAGTAAGAAGATCCTCATTTGCGTCATATGATGACATTGCTTGCTGTAACATCAGGTTACAGTCGTAAAGGGCTGAAGTAGGAAGAAGTTAAGGGGAGGGGTTAGGTGCATGAGGGTGGGACTAAAGTCTCCACACAAATCTCTGGAGAAATGAGTCCAAAACAGCTGCTAGTGCAGGGCCTTATACTATATACCTTATACCATGCCAAAAAACGATACTTTATTTCCTGTTTTTAAACTGATAGAGTAATTAAGGCTAAAACTATGAAGCCTACATGAGATCTACAAGAGTGACTGAGTGGATAAAGTCTATATATTTTAGTGGAAAAAGTTGGTATATTTGTTACAGAGTAAGCATAACAAATAAGAATAACAGACCCTATTAAGCATCAACCTCTGTTTCTTTTTTTTGAGCAACTGTAAAGCAACATGAGCACAGACAAGTTTTGTGAATTTATTTTCCAAGCAAAAACTATGAAAACTATTTTCCGGGTAGAAAAAAGTTGGTGTTCTGGAATGAGAAGAAACTTTATCTGAAATGTCTTTCTGTGTCCTCAGATATGGCGCAAATGCAAAAGTCGTCCACTTTCTGGGAAAAATGAAGCCATGGAGCTACACTTATGTCCCCAAGCAGAGACGAGTGCAAGGGGATGTCCAAGAAGCAACATCTCACCCCAGCTTCCTTTTGGAATGGTGGGTTCTGTACAGTAGTGAGGTGGTACCCATGCTGCTTAGAGAGTATGGAAACCTGCCCTTCTGCTCCGGCTGTGAGGTAACACATTATTATATATTAATCTTTGGACTACATAGTAAAATGCTTGCCAATCACATCCCAATTCCTATATATTATATTATGCACTGTAAGTTCTTTGAAGGAAACTAGTCTTTGTTTTTGAGTGGAGGTGGAGTAGTCAAAAAATTGTTACTTTAACAAATCTTTTGCCAACAGGAGGATGTTGTTGTGCCCTCCTTGACCTCAGCAGAGCAAAAGCAGAGATGGGAACAAGGTCAGGCCGACTACATGGGAATAGACTGTTTTGACAACATACAGAAACGGCTTGACGCTTTCTTAAAATAAAGAATTGTTGCAAAAATGAAACACTATTAATGCTTACAATAAAATTTTACAATACATTTAAATAGTCTAGATAAACTGTAACAGTTTCTTTTAGAAGCGATCGAGCATATTATTTCAGCTATGCAATACTGTCACTCTGTGGAAGGATAAATAATCGCACCCTTTTATACACTGTGAAGCATTTATTGCGGGTTGCCAGATCTTCTGCTTTTCTTAGGCAATTTTGTGGATGTATAAAGGGAGGTTTAAGCCATATTTTTGTAGTGTTTGGGTCACCCACCAGCTTTTTGTTTTGCATGGGGATCCATTTAGGCACTTACTGATCATCTCTGTAATCAAATTGTTAATTGCTTTATTTTTTTCTATGAATCAAACCCATGTTCATACTTTCATAAGAAAAATGTTTCCCTAAATTTTACACATTTAAGCCATTTTCTTGCATATTTTTTCTTCCATAACTTCCATAACTGCTGTAAAGTTTGTTTGATGTTGAAGATATTGAATGTTGCACTTTGTTGAGGGTTTTTTCACACTGTACAGTCCTATTGCTGATTTTCTATTATCTTGTTTACAGCTGATGTAACTGTGTTATCAACTGTGCAATCTGTTTGCATTCGTTCTATGGCTTTCTTTACAGCCTGTTTGTATTTTCTTTTGTAGAATCTTGTAGTTTCTTTTGTAGCTCTTCTTTTATCAAGTGCTACAGGGCCTCTGTGTCCTCCAACTGTAAAAGAAGGCCATTAAAATTACCCTGAGTCATTTTCATTTCATTTGCTCTTTTATTATATAAGTGAAAGTTTGGTAGATATAGTAATGCATACTGTATTGTACTGCATGCAATAATGCAAGCAATGAAAGTTTGCTATTAGGTTTACAATTCACAATGGGCAATAATTTGTACTCCGAGGTGCTATAGCTGTGCGGTACCACAATGAATCATTTGCCCCGTAATTAATTCAGTTGGATGCGCTGTCGCCACTCAGTGGATCATTGTGGAACTTCATCCGTTTACATTTCTTTACAACATAGACGGAAATATGTAAATATGAGTATCCTTTTTTAATTAGAACTACATACACAAATTTAGGCATTTTTGTCTATACATTAGCTATTTTATTTGACAAACAATTTCAATTTTCTCAATTTTCAACTGTCAGAATGAGAAACATAATAATGAGATATAGGTAACATAAAAGGTTGCAGAATATTGCTGCAATTAGTTAAATCCATTCTAATTCATTATTTACATACATAGTCCCTCCCTCTCCTTCTGAGTGTTGCACGCTGTTATTTACATATTATACATAATTCATGAGCGATGCCTGTTATGGTCCCGCCCCCGAGACGGTTGTCAACAGTTGCTCAAGATGGCTGTGCTGCATCTGGTGAGAGGCGCGCTGCTCGTCGCGTTCTCCGTATTTCTGACGATCGTGCTGGGCTTCGGTCTGCCGTTTGTGCTCAATGTGGTGGCGCGATGCTGCGGCCTCCCGGAGGCCAGCGTCACCGAGTGCATCGTGTTTATGTACGCGCTGTTCGTGCTGTACGTAGCCATGCCTCGACTGCCCAGAGGGACTGTGAAGGTAAAGTACAGTTTGCGCACACATGCAGTTAAAGTTCAGAGAGCAACAAAATTCAATTCTGAGACAGATGAAACGCTGGTTTGCATTGTGGGGATGAACATAAAGGATTTCTGCAGGATTTAGGATTTGTTTAATTTTAAGAAGTCAAGGTACCGATTAGTTGAGGTGCCTGTTTGCATCTTACTACATCAACTGTCAAAGTAATGGTTTAACTTTATGAAATGTTTTGTTTGCCTGCTTTTTCCTAGTGCAGGTTGGTGGGAAGGCTGTGCTCATTACAGGTTGTGATGTTGGATTTGGACATGCATTGGCCAAGCATTTCCATAAGCTTGGCTTTACTGTGTTTGCAGGTTGTCTTTCAAAGGTAATATTCAACTATTCGTGCAATGTGCAAAACGTTTTAGTTTCTGTTATACAACAACTGATCGAGGTTTAGGTGGTGAAATATATTTCACAAGAATCTTGCAAAGCAAGTGTCAACTGTTCTTCCCTAAAACCTTTTCAAATAAATAGATGGACGTCAATCATACTAAATCTCTGCTACTACATATGTTACATATATATAGATAAGATTCAACTTTATTGTAATTATACATGTACAAGTATAGGGCAACAAAATGCAGTTTAGGTCTAACCAGTAGTGCAGTAAGAAGTAAAGTGCAGGATACATAGGATATGTTATTTACTGGTTATTTACAGAAACGACAGGTATGATGTACTGTGGGCATATAAACAGAAATTTACAAAAATTTAGTGCAACAAAGTGCAAACAGTAGCATTGTCTGTCTTGCTGTTTAGGTTTGCTCAAATATTGTGTATTTGTGTCTCATAAGGATGGAGAGGGTGCGAAAGTTCTGGAAAATCTTCATTCTGACAAAATGAAGGTTGTACAGATGGACGTCTGCAGTGAGGAGCAGGTCTCCAAGGCCATAGAGTTTGTGAAAGCCAACCTGGAAGACCCTGAAAAAGGTAGTGGTTGATTTATCCCTATGTTTACAAACTGCACAATTTGTAATTGGTGAAAGGGAACTCAAATCAAATCTTGAGGGACTTTCTTGTCTTATTTCTGAAAGGTCTGTGGGCTATAGTGAACAATGCTGGAGTCTCAACCTTTGGGGAGGTGGAGTTTACAACCATGGACACGTACAAGCAGGTGTCAGAGGTCAACCTTTGGGGCACCATCAGAGTAACCAAAGCCTTTCTGCCTCTCATACGCAGGGCTAAAGGTAATCTCTCAAGTAATATTTGGCTAAATTCATTGAAGTAGTTTGTATATGAATGTTAATGATACTCCACAGCTCTTGCTGTGAATGTTACCTTTCCATTCCTGCCTGTTAACGATTAAATCAATGGTTAACACAGATGGACTTTGTAATTTGTGTAAGAACAGTATCATACTATAAGGAGGTAAAAAATGACTCCCACAATCAGTACCCACAATACTTTGGCTAATTTGGTTGATTTTGGCTGCTAATATAGGTGTACTAAACATTTCAAACATTTTAATGTTTTAAAAAGTATTTTAAAAGTGTTTGCACAAACTTTAATTATAATTTGTGTTTGTTTTGGTCACAGGACGTGTGGTGAACGTGTCTAGCATGTATGGTAGAATGGGAAATGCGCTCCGATCTCCATATTGTGTTTCCAAATATGGAGTGGAGGCTTTCTCTGACTGCCTCAGGTATGAAATGAAGGCCTGGGGTGTCAAAGTGTCCATCATCGAGCCAGGAAACTTCATTGTGGCCACAGGCATCCTGACACGTGATATAGTAACTTCAACAGCAGAGAAGCTGTGGAAGGAGGCACCCCCTGGTGTTCAGGAGGATTATGGGAAGGCTCACTTTGAGCAGTACATGGCTCTTATGCGCTCCTACTGCAGCAGCGGCCAACGAGAAGTTGAGCCCGTTTTAGATGACATCACAGATGCCATCATGTCAAAGCGGCCTTACACAAGATACAACCCCATGGAACCGCACTGGTGGATTCGTGTGCAAGTAATGACCCACCTTCCAGGAGCCATTTCAGATGCACTGTACTTCTAATGAGATATTTGCCTCTCCAGTGTATCTCATCACATGAATCATCACTACTAAACACTTACAATTAAACTAACTTAATCAGTATAGAGCTTTGATTTTAAAGCTGCAATCCACAGCTTGATGCAATCAAACAAAAATCTGTTGTTAATGGATCAGTATTTGAAACACAGCTTACCCTGATTCCAAGCAGTAAGTTTATAATAATGAAAAGCTTGTTCTTATATCTGTTGTATAAAATTTGTCATAACATGTGTAATAACTTTGCAAGTAACTTGTAATTTTATACTTCACACAGAAATTGTGAAAAAAAGCAAAAGTTAGAGATTACAGCTTTAACTCTTAAATTAATAAGGTTTTAAGAAAAATCACAGATCTTAATGAGATATTCGGGTTCAGTTCAACAGCATTTATAGCCTGCTGTTCACCAGAATATCTAATATTACACAGAATATTTAATATGATGCACTTTGATTCACTTTATCATAGTTTAGGTTAAATTAATGATTCAATTTGGGAAATTTCAGAGTATTTACATGTTATGTTAATTTGCAGTCATGCAGATATTTCCATTGAATTAGTGAAAAGAACAGTTATGTGGAGATCTTTGGCTGGCTGGTGATATGGCAATGCTGAGAGTCTCAGCAGGGCTATTTATTAGGAATCAATGAGCAAAATAGGACGCATGCAGTTTTTCTGAGGGGAAACAGAAATTAAAATTTGACAAGTTAAACACATTCCCTTTGTATACAGAATGTGCGTCTTCCCAAATGGTTTGATTACTTCCAGTTTATTTCCGGTTAACATGCATATTTAGAGCATTTTGTTACAATTGAACCCTTATACAAAGGCTGCATTCCAATTTACTTTTATTATGCAAAAGAAGTAGGTAAGACAGATTGTAAGCATTAGCATTTAGCTAAATATATTACTTGAAAATCATTTAAACCAGTTCAGGCTGGTTTAGGCTTTTGAAAAAGATTTCACTCCTACTTAAATGTTGTGATATTATTTTCACATAGCATTTACGTATACTTTATACATTTAGTATTTATGTCAGCACACAACGATTTGGTAAAGTAACTGTAATTACATTTATTTATGTGAGAAAAATTGTACGCAAATTGGGATGCAGCCAGTCTTCATTGAATGAACCCGTCCATGTGTTGTAATTGTTTATAATGGCCAGTAGAGGGAGCAGTTGATCTTGTAGATACTTCTCGAGCGGTTTGTACCACACTTAATATAATCAAATAACATATAGTTATCAAACTATGATTATTTTTCAGTGTTTTCATGTTTTCCTGTTAATGTGAACCGATTTTGATGTAAGCTACATAATTCTTTCAGACTGAAAAGCATTAAATGTTTTTTGTGTTTCAGTAGTTTTAAAGATTTCCATTGGCCTTAGTTTGAAAACTGGGGGGATGGTTTTTCTGTATTTAAGGGAATATATGCTGTAGTCATTCCTGTTGTAATGATCACACAAATGGCACCGTACTGTTCTCTATCAGGTCTCCTTTCCTATTGCTGACATGTTTCAAACCTTCTTGTTAGCTCAACTGGTAGAGCATTGTGTTAACACCGCAAAGATTGTGAGTTTGATCCCAGGGGAAGGCAAGTCCTGATAAAAATGTGTACCTTGAATTCACTGTCAGTCGCTTTGGATAAAAGCGTCTGATAAATGTAAATGTTAACCTTTTCAGTGTGAATTATAGTTGTTTGCTTGTTTACTGCTTCAACTGACTCATGCAGAGTGTGAATTATGATTCACAGCAGGTCTCTGGTATATCATTTAAAAGGAACACAACATCAATGTGTTTATTCAGGTAAGCTTTATTTCAGATGTGACATTTCCTCATTGTATTACCAAGTAAATGTAATCTTTGCAAATCTGTGTCTTTGCAAATCTGACATTGATTCATGTAGTTTATTTATTCTCAGTACAGTCTAATAAACTGTTGTAAGGAACATGTGAGGAAGAGTGTGATCTCCATGGAGATAAGCAAACAGTCATTTTCACAGCACCTCCTGGCACAGATCTGCCAATTCTCAGTCCAAAAAAAAACAAGGTTACCCATCAAAGCTGCTCCAGGGTCAGTGATGCAACCCGATCAATGCATCCTAATGAATCAAAATTAAACTGGTGACACATGGGTAAACTGGGAAAAACATGGTAGATTATCATTAGTATACGTTCCAAGATTCTTCAAGGTTCCAAGTCACTTGATTCAAAGTCAACAGACTAAAGACAAAAAACAAACAAAACACTGTTGCATTGCTTTTACAACAGTCAAAGCATTACATCTTCAATGGCTGCATTTGATGCACAGTTTTACAATTCTGATGAAAATGAGGTTGTGTGTCTATTCAAAATACACCTAAATCAATTCACGTATAAATAGCCATTCAGTATTGTTCTTAAAAGACAGTGAAGTAATTTGGTCACAACCACAAAAACTGAAAACTTGGAAGCGAAGCCTGTAAGAGCCCATAACTACCTCTTTTCAACTTCTCGTAAGCTGACAACTAAATCCGAAATATCTATGCAAAATACAGATATACTCCAATTGAATCCACTACAGATACAACAGGTAACCATGATGTTTGCTGAGGTACTTGACCTTAGTTAGAGTAGGTGCCATATGTCATTGACCAATAAGTATGAGGCTGTGAAAGAGGGTTTAATAGTTTTTCAATTTCACAACCCATGTGTTCTATAGGTATTGTATGTTTGTGTTCTATGTATTTTTGAGGCGTTTCCAATGTTTTGTTGGCTCAAAATGGTACATCCCACTGAGATTAACTCTAACTAACTTTAGATTAACTCTAAGGCTTAACTCTAACTAAGGTCCATATAATAAGGTCACTTGTCTGTACACACTGAAATCATCTGGGGGTCTGCATGACAAGGACAGGGTCTTTTCACATCAGTCACATATCAGGGATGCATTGTGCACGTGCAAAGCTATACTCAAATAACGTGTGTTAGAACAGCGTACAGGAACACCAAACTTTGGTTCCAGCAACTGAAATGAAGGCACATTTTTAAGCACAAATTATGTGGTACAACTACAAATCTCTGAAATCCCTTACAATAAACTGGTGGTAGGTCTGTTGGGACAGTACTGGGCAAATTCTAAATGTTGATTTAATCAATGCATCTAATCAGATTAGGGGAGGAAAATATCCCTTTATATTTAAAAAAATACAATTTGGACTATGATAAATATGTCTGGTACGGTATTGGGTCAAGACAGTGTCAAAGGTGAAGCAAAATCGCTTTTTTGCCTTGTGAGCTTCACATTACAATTGTCATCTCACATTTCCACTCCAGTCAGGATATTAACCATACCAAACTTTGCATGCCTTAGCAATCTTTCCATACACTCCTCAAAAAATCCCCATTCCTCACTCTTGCCCCAGTTCGGATCCACACATCTGTAGAAGTAATCATGGTTGTTGTGATATTTCCCTGGAGAAGGTTCCAGAAGATCTCACTCCTCTTAAGTCTTAGAAATAAACTTCCATATTGTTCATAGCTGAAACGGAGATGTACTCATGGAGCCAGTCTCCATGATGGCTGATCTTCCACAAACACCCTTATCTGTCCAGTTTTACATACAAATGTCAGATAGAACATCTCTCAGCACCTTCAGCCGTTTATCAATCTGAGCTGCTCTGTGGATCTTGATCACAAGGCGAACTGGGTGCTTCCCTGAACCTGAACAATGCTGCTTTGTATAACAACATTTCAATGACCTTCTAAGCCACAACACACATCTGCTCATCTGAGAAAGTGTACGATGGTCAACCAAATGAGTATCAAGCTAAACAGTAAAGCAAACACCAGAACGACCAAGCTTTAAACCACCACTGATAACGAAACCACACAAAGACACACCAGTGAAGCCAATTAGATCAGAAAAGATTTAATTGGTACAATACTGACCCAGAAAGCACCACTGTGGTTTACCTTGAATCTACAGCCACAGTGTCATCATTTAGGCTGAAAAGATGACACAAGAACTTGCACATGCTCCCATGTTAATTCAGATAAATGTCTAACAAAAGACAGCAGTCACAGCTAAGCCCTTGGACATAGCCGAAAGATGTCACATGACATAGCATGAATTCTGACAGTTTTTAAGATCCATATATAAACTTATGACAGTCAAGTTTTGCACTGCTACTCAATGTCTTGCGGTCAATGTTTTGCATTGTTAGAGTCAAACTTCTGTAATTTTCCCTTTATATAGTCACTGCCCTAAATTGGACTACATATACTGTAGCAATAACTGAAGCTGCCTGAGTTATGCTTGATTTACGGTTGGAAACAGTTACAAGACTTACCAATTACTGTCCAATTAAAGCCCAAACGATCACTCTCTGTGACAGTTTTTGTCACTCAGTTTTATTGTTTGAGCATTCAGCAGAAATATTGATTCCTATTAAATATAGCAGATTTAATCAATTTCCCTGTTCAGGCAAAGCAGGCAGACATAGACAGTATAGTATGACTTTTAAAAATGTAGGACATCACCAGCAGAAAGATAAAGGACAGTTTAAAAAAATGGCGGGAAGTTCAAGACCAACAAAACATTTTCAAAAACAAACCAATGGAAGGGTATATATTAACAAAAAAAAACTAGTTTGAAATTTCAATACGTTGACATCAAAATACATTGCATCACCTACATCTAAACATACTGTATATTGATAGGCTGGGCATTTCCCACAATGAAATTTGAGCGAGTTTCCAAACAAATAAGCAGGAGTCCATTGTCCGCTTTTTTCTGTACCTCCCTTTAATGGAATGCTTGCAATTTCCAGTCAATCGGTTTGTCTGGATATGTTTCTTGGGTAACTGGGTTCTCCTACTGGGATCAGGAGGCAGCAAGAGCCTTGACCAGGTAGAGTTTGTCACCCTGTTCACTGGTGAAGATGGGCGCCTTTTTGTAGTGTTCCACCAGCTCCTCCATTGTGTTGAACTTGCGCTGTCCGATGCAGTAAAGGTTGTCCTTCAGCTGCACTTTGAAATGCTTGTTTTTGGACTGAGCTTTCAGCGATATTGAAAAGTCATTGGGCTATAAATATAAAGTGTGGAGAGAATAAAGATAGGAAAAGTGTGTTAATGTACAGGCCTAACAGTTGTTTTAAGCAAGGTTTAAAAGTTACTGGCTGTGTTCCTAACTCTTAATGACCTGATCTGTTGGCTACTGACAACAAAAAAACTGCCTTCAAATGTGGCATCCCCAAACACATTAAACACATGACAAACATATACAGTATTGTATGTTGTTGCCTTTGTTCTGGACGCATGACTATGCTCCTTAAAAAGCTGTCTATTTAGGCAACTAAGTTTTGGAACACAGCTACTGCATGAGCATTTGCAAACTAAAGACAAACTATGACAACAGCTGTTCACTTCAAAATAACATTTCACAATTCTTACACTTTGACCTAGTAGGAGAACAGGGATTCCCTTGAGGGGAAAATTTGTAAGACATTATGAGAAGATAAGAATTTTACTTACTGAAGACTCACTATCCCGGATAAGAAAGTCTCCCTCGGTGCCTCTCTGGTTGAGAGCCACCTCTGCCTGATGACGCGTCACCTTCCCATAGTACCACTGCTTTCCAGCGAAGCGTCCACTGGAAGAAGGTTCGATGTAGTCACAGTCAGGTGTGGGCGGCCCAGGCATGCTGGCCGAGTTCTGCGACTCTGGCAGCACAGTGACATAGTTTTTAGGCACAAGTCCCATCTGCCCATCGGCTTTGCGACACTTCCACCACTCCGGGTCATTTTCTGGCTTCTCCACAACATCCATAATCTCTCCCTTCTCGAAGTTTAGTTCTTCATCGTTGCCCGAGCTGAATGGGTAGAGCGCTTGTACAGTGTGCAGCACTCGATTGCCGTTGGCACTATGATCAACAGCAGCCAACTTTTCTGACAGCCCGGCAGAGTCATTGCTCGCCGATCCATCAGCATCCTCAGTCACATAGTTGGATGGGAACCAACCCGAACGACCATTGTAGCTACCCCTCCACCATCCATCACTGCACTTTTCCATAACAATGACTCTTGTTCCCTTAACCAGGGACAGCTCATCTTCCCGCTCGGCTGCGTAGCTGAATTTGACCAGCGCAGGAAGGTTCAGGTCATAAAGACGTTCACCATTGTCCGGGTAGAAGTCTGCGTCAGCATTGGAGGCTGTGTCCCGCATGCCTGTTTTTCGTTTTACCTTACCAATTCCTGCATGCAAGCAGATTAAAGGACTGTTAGGAGTTTCCTTATACATACATGAAGTAAAGGACATTTATTCGAAGAAATGAAGTCGTTTAACTTACTGCCACCTTATTTTGCACACAAATTCATTCATTTTGGTAGGGTACTCTAAAGAGGGCTTCACATTGACAGCTTTTTGGAGCAACAAGGTATCAAAAAGGTTTGAGGTGACATGACCAACACAGACCACCAAACAGCACAGTTCAATGTAGACAGTTGATCTTGCTAGCTAATAACCGTTTCTGCTCGTCGCACTTCTAGGATTGCCTTGTCTGTAAAAAACAAATGCAATCCTGCTCTAAATTTGACAAAAGTGAGATATAAAGCAGCTTTTTGCTGCCTCACTGGGATTTTTAACAAAGCTTTTGAATGAAACAAAAACTTCAACAAGCAAATTGTTTTAAAATTATACCTTTATCTTGCCAATGGAAAGTTTCTACCAATAGAAAAACCATGACTTGTCCAAACTGGACACACTGACTTCGTGTTCTTAGACACATTTTCATTGCTCCCACTCAACACTCATTCCATTCTTGATGGAATTATCTGTTAAACTAAAGGGCATTGTAGTTTGAAAAACAGGCACCAACAGGCAGGGCAAGAGTGCACTTGTCCAAACATATGTTACAGTGAGACTTCTGCATTCACACTCAGTACAGTAGAGTAGCTAAATGTCCTGCTTGAGCAACGCGCACTCTCTTGGTAAACATGGGCACTGATCCACCTTTAAAAACTGCACAGTCAGCAGTAACCTGTCTTATCCTCTTTTAACACCTACACAACATATGACAAGTCATGTCATGCATTTGTACCTCCCTGATTATGCAAGAATAAGATTGCTGGTAATGTCAAGGAGCAGCAATATCAATAGTAATGGATGTATCTCCCATCCATGCCGTTCAAGTGTAATATTTCATGTTTCATTTCAAAAAGAATAATGGCTATGGTTTGCAAAAAAGACAGAGAGAAATTTATGTTAAGCACCTTTATTCTGTTATTTCTCCTTGGTTCACTCTCAGCAAATTCAGCTGTACTCTGCTGTACTCTAATTCAATTACTAATGGAAACATGCAACTGACCGGGAACAGATATCCCACAATGCACTGGAATGATCACCACACCCATCATCTTCCTCCAGAGGCAAAGCATGAGCGAGAAAGTGTTGGGGTGGGTTTCCAGAGGTTGCTGAGGATCACAACTGTGTCAGGTCAAGCCAACTGTATCTGTCCCAAAGGCCTTTTGGACATGTTGTCAGGTATGAATGCCTGTGAATAGTGTTAAAATGAGTGTGGAGTGTTTGGCAGTGTGGGGTGTGTAATGAGCCAATCGAAAGCCCCTAGGACAGATAAAATGTTCATATATAGGGCATATATACTATGGTATATAGTGTAGTATGCCAGGGTATATAAATGTGCAAAACGGCTATAGTATTTTCTTTGTACCCAGAAGAATAATTAATTATAAAACACCCTAAAAATTCAATAGTATTAGGCTATTTGGTAGGTGATCAACAGGAAACTGTGTGTCTTTTTTTCTTACAACTTGTTTAACAAAAAATAGTTGGGACATAACTTCACTGAGTAATTCAAGGAAAACAGAGCTGCAGAGAAAGCAGAGACAGCAGAGAAACCATCAGGATTCACTTTTAACTGTACAAAGATATCCAGTTTACTTTGTGCTTGCTCAGAGGTTAAAGGTTAACTAAGGACTTAAAGCCCTTTCTGCTCTGAGCAAGATACAAATCAAAGCTTAACACCAGTGGAATTTACTCTGAGATTTGTGTTGCCTTCAACTATCTGTTTTGCATTACAAATGTGTGAAATCCCAAAGCAACATATTTGCCTCTGGCTAACCCTCTGTCTGATTAAGGGGCACAGAAATTTGCATGGTCAACAAGATCAGGAAGCAGATTTGCAGCATAAGCAATGGCAACAGGAACATTTTGTGCCCCATCTGTGAACATGTTGGTGCGTGTCTCAACTCAAGGCGTGTGAACCTTCAGACGGCATTCTAGAGTGCAACTAGCCCACACGTCTAAAGACTTTCTTTTCAAGAACAGAAGGAATTCAGAGGTGTGAAGGAATGCAAATCTGGGTTTTAATGCAGGGTCAGATATAACAGAAATACAAGGAACATAGTTCCAACTTGGTTCTAAACAATTACTGATGTGGGATGTGTGAACGCAGATTTTAGTTGTTTCATGTGCATGACAATGTTGCTTCACGAGACATGGAAGGTGATTCACCCACTCACTGGATTAGTGAGTCATGGTCTCAATTAAAAAAAAATTGAAAGTGAAACAGAGACTTAACTCAATATAGGACAGGCTTTCAGTTCTTCTAACTCGCCCTATTTTAGCGAACAACCAAACCACATCAACACAAACACCTACTCTTCACAAACATGTTTTATCATGCATGGTGTGCGCCTAGCTGACGATGAGCAGTTGAAGTTAGATTTGAGATGCATCCTTATGTGAACACTAACACCTTATGTGAAAATGTGAACACTGCTTTGTAAATGTCACAGCCACAAAGCCAACATGTTGTTGGTGGCTGCTAGAGTTTTGTCAGATGTTTGCACACTTGCCTAAATCAAATGAGCCTATTGTTCAGGTTTCTAAAATACTTCGGTTCTTAGATTTGGCACAGCTGGTTGCTTCAGGATTGAGATTTTTCAACATCTGTATTTATTTAACTCTCTAAAGTTACTACAAGCGTATGTTTAACTTTAATGCCGTTATTGTTTGAAGCCAGATTTAAGCTCAGCCAAGACTGACCCATTCAATGTTTCCCCCTCACCCACCCAATGAAATCCACTTCCCCTCTGTTTTACAGTCTTTCCTCTGAGTGCAACTTGGATTAGTCGCTTCCTCTGGTTTGTTCATCCTATTGTTTTCAGACACTGCATGTTACTCCATTCAGTAACCGTCTCATTAAAGGGGAATTCTACAAATAAACAATTAGTCTTGTTAAGTACATGAATGGAATACAAAAACCAATCAAAAAGAAAGAAAAAGCTTAAAGTTTAAAGGAACTGTGACAGTACCATAGTGGTGGTATTAGATAACAACAAGGCACTTTAATACAGTAAATGCCATTATTAAAAAAAAAAAATACTCATTATGGTTGAGAACAAACATTTAATAAACCTCAGTTAAGAAATGTGCTTCATTAGAACTGACATTCTGTGACTGACATATTTAATTAAAACGAGCTTAGCAAAAACTTTGTTTTCTCATAAACACAAGATCTATTTCTATATATATATAAATATACTGACTAGACAGAATATAGTGGCTTTGGGTCAATATTTAAGCACATCAGGGTAGCATGTCCTCAAAAAAGATTGTAAAGATCTTTTGAATCCACAACAATAAAAAAGCTTTGCCTATATACAATAAGGAACAAGGAGAAAGTGATTAAAAAGAAAACAAAATCACTTCACCTCTAATCTACTGTAGTATGCTGAGCTCAGAGCAAAGTGAAAAACAAGACAAGAGTTTATCAACCTGAGAAAGACATAAAAAGATCTCGAGCAGAAGCAACTGTAAACCACAGAGCTTTCTTCAGCTGCCGGAGCCTCTGAGTCTGTGTGACAACACACTCGCTTGATGTACAGTTACAACAAAAACTCTCAAAGCAAACACCTTAAAAATCCAATCAGAAAAGCTAGGTAAACAACAGCATAAAACAGTACATGGACAAAATAAACAGTCTTCATATTCTATCCTTAAAAAATAATGGAATATATTATAATGATATTATTTACATAGTTATATTCATTTTATGAAGACAGAAGATGAATTTGAATTCTATTTTTAGAATTAGCAGCACAATTTCCTGAGATTTTGTGAGATTTAGCCAATGTTGCGGCTCATTTTAATGCAGCTACTCTGATGCCACATGCGGGTATAAATAGCCCTGGTTGCACATCTGTGCTTGTTTTGTCTAGTCAGCTCTTCAGACAACCAAATGGGGGTCACAGTCCATTCATGGAAGCAACAAGATCAGGAAGAGTCTTCCAGAAAGCATCTATCACATCCTGTGTCAATGTCTGTGTCAGGATGAGAGGAAATGATAAAAAAAGAAAATAAAAAAGAATTTGGATTGTGTTTGTGCCGTCCCTTTCACAAAGCATTGCTATCTTGGTGTTTTCCAGGGAGGAAGAATTTACAGGCTTTATAAAAAAGAAATGGGATATGCGAAATAGAAAATGTGGGAAGTGGTGAAAAACAGACGGACGGGCTGACGCTGCAGTGAATCAACAATCCTGGTTTCCTCACTTCCTCCCTCATGAACTCCAAAGATCTGAGGAGAAATCTGGCTTAAATTAGACCACTTCCGTTACAAGCGAAGGCCGAAGTACATAAAGAGAGAGCAAGGTTTAGTGGAGAACGAATGCAGAAACCACCTCGTATGTTTCTTTGTTAGGCTTGACAAAGAATGAATTAAAAGAAACTTCACATATTTAACCATTCATTTTACATATACACATTTAACATTTGGCAGACACTTGATTTACACTTGCATTCAAGCTGTGCTCTATGGGAATCAACCCACAACTGCTGGTAACACAAAGTTGAGCTACAAAAAACTTGCCATGTTCTGATCAGTCACAACATGCAAGAACAAATGGCAGTAGGCATGTCATGTCAAACCTGGGACGTCATCCTCACGTGGCACATTTATAAGTATATGAAATTTGAGAACTATGGGAAAGATTATCAGTGAATAACAACAACTGGATGTTTCTCACAGTAAAACTGACTGACTGACTTCAGACCTGTTAGCTTAGCAAAAAACTACTGCTAAAAGGTATAGATAACTCAAAAATAACAAATCATTTACTCACATTCAGTTAATTCCAAACTCATATGACTTCTTTGCTTCTAAGGAAACCAAAAGAACATATTTTGAAGTACGCTGGTTATCAAACAGCAGTGGCACCCATTGTCACATTCTCAAAATATAATTTTTGCATTCCACAGAAGATAAGTCATAGTTTGGACTAACATAGCCATGCATACAGTAAATGATAGAAGAATTTTGATTTGTGGAACTTGCATATAATTTTAAACATTGATTTCAACATTCATCGAAATATCTTCAAAATATTGTGTTTGATTGAAGAAAGCAATTCCTCCAAGTTTGAAACAACATGGCATTGAGTAAACAGAAGTAGAATTTTTATATCTCAGCAGCAAAGTGTACACTAAAGACATGATTTAACAAGAAGAGATGCACAGTAAATAGTTATTACTGTACAGCTACAAAAACAGGCATGTTGGCGCCTTGGAAAACATTACAGTGAATTCATACAGAATCCATCTGCCATCAAAGGTAACAGTATATTCCTCCCGCAGCACACTCTAAGGAGATACGAGTTTCACCAATCATCTCAGGCAGTAAAAATGACACAATGCTTTCAGTGTCTCACTCGACAGCAGACATCGCCCAACTACAGCCCACTAACATGAGGAAAAACACATGGCAGCAAACTCCCAACACTCAAATATAGAAAATCTACATGTCAGATGGGGATGAAACTGTGGGCTTCAAGAGAAATAGATAATTATTACAGAAAGATTGTGTTGGGTAAGACTATTCCAGTGGAGGACAATAGAAGGAGTTGTGTACAAGAAATAGCCGAATTCCTTACACTGTGCTAATAGCTGTGTGTGTGTGAAGTGCAATTACAGGCTTTTCAGAGGTCTGCCCACCCAGCTGGTCGACTAACAGACACTATGGAAAAATAAGTTTTCCTAAGCCAGGTTTCAAGACTTCTAAGCCAGGTTTGTCTGTTTACCAGTTTCAACCAGTTTAAGAAAAACAGAAGTTTTCAAACTGTAAAGACATAGTGTGTGCATGCATGGATGTGTGCATGTGAGGTGGGGGCAACAAACTTCCACCCAGTTCAGAGGAGATAAAGCCTTTCAGACTTTCCTAATTCCATAACTAAGAACTTCAAGATACAACTTCTAACTAGATTTTCAGCATTACTTTAACTCTCCACAATATTGATGCAATATCAAACCAGAAATAAATGAATAGTGACCAAACTCACGAAAGAAATGTTTGAAGAGATTAGCCATATCCATTTTGGGCTCTCCCGGCAACTCTGCACTTCCCTCTGCAGCTGTGGAGCTTTTCCATGTGAAACACCCACCCGCGAGTCAACTGCTCACTGCCTGAACAACAAGCTGCCTGACCATGTGACCAGTATGAACCAATCAGAACCAATCCCGCCTTTATTCCACCACCCCATTTACACAGTTTTCTCATGGCACTCATGGTGACTAAGTAGGGAACCCTGATTGCCAAAAACTGCCTGTTTAACCCATTTTCAAATTTGTTGGTATTTTATTGCTGTTTTTTTTATTTTACTGTTTACACCAACAACATATAAAGTACTACTTAAAGTACTACTATGGCATTTCCAAATGTTTCTAAACATCTTTTATCATCTATTAGTCCCCTGCCTGGGACTGATACCAAAATTGTGCCCTCAGTATGATTACATTCTCTGGGTCCTCCATATTGATTATAAATTGATACTATAGACACAGATAAAGACTCCTTCTGAGATAATACAACTAGAGATGTTAAAAGAATCAATATTTAATATAATTTACCTAGTCAGTTGTAGTGAACTATATATTAAAAATGTATAAAAATTTACAGCTTGGGTAGATTTGTCATTCTGTATACAGCATACTGTCAAATAAGAAGAGTTTAAAAAAGAAAAAAGTTAAAATTAAAAAAAGAATTATGAACAATAACCATGAATTACAAATGTTGAGCCATAACACGGCACCTTAAACATCTTAAAAGAAAGAAAATCTTTCTAATGCCTACAGTAATTAAAATGTAATTAAAAAATTAAACAATTCTAAGATTTTATTATTTTATTTTACTAAGCATATTTTTAGGAACAATGAGCGTTTAATGATTATTTGCTACGATTATGTGAATGATGTTAAGTTGGGGTGGGGTGTTACAGGATAATTGAGTGACTTTCAACCATTTTAACTTCATATATAATTATCAAAAATTATACCCCACAGTAAGCTTTAAACTGTTAAAGCAGGTTTTCCCATCACAGTTTAATGTGTATAAATGCAACAGCATTTATCTTTCGAAACATGTTAAGATTACACTGGTGTGAGATAAGAATAAAGAGAAGTTGCTGCAGACATCAGACAGAAATAAATCTGTAATTACAAAGAAACTGCATCTCAGTTATTTCAAAGAAAAAAGCCTAAATGCCTTAATCATTTGCAATTTAACCAAACTGTATACCCAACACTTGGGCATAAGAGATAAAATAAGGAAAGACACTTTCTCATGAGCTAATCTGCAAACTTAAGATACAGGAGATAGCAGCCTAGCTGCCACCTGCAGATACTATGATTGAGTCTGTAAGCCTAAAAAAGTCTGGCAAACTTTTCACCTTTTTTATCTAGCAATGCTTTATGTCGTTTTTAAATTGTCATAAATTACAATCAACCATAAAAAAATGACCATATATGCTTTAAATGTAATTACATGCATTGTTTAAATATAAATTATAATTTATATTAAATGATGTCATTAAAGGTAAATATAACAATTATAAAAGGAACAGCAGAATGATTTTCAATTAACTTTTTACTTCTGCTATTTTATTGGTTGTTTTGTGCTTTAGCAAAAATTAAGTACTAAGTATTTTATAGAAGAGCCTACAATATAAAAAGCTGTTTAATGACAGTTACATTTTTTCGGCACAAACAGATTTGTTTTAACAATGTTTTCAAAAATGCATCTACTACATTGATGCATCATACTATATCAAATAACTACATTTTCCAAAAAGCCCCACTACTTCTACAGCTGAGAAAATGTTTATGTACTATATAGCCTAAGCTTAATAAAAATTGCTCCTTCCTTTTTTTAAGCCACGGCAACATTACAACCAAATCTGGACTCACTAAGATAAATGATATTTTAAACCGTTTTTTTATATTATTGCAATACTGTAATTCATATTAGCATGTATTATAGTACAATAAAATGTTTCATTTCTCATCTTTTCGACATTTGCAATTATAGCATTACTAGGCTGGTGACCTAAAAATTGACCAGCCTGGTAAAAACTGATGCTTTGCTCAAAAAACTTTACTTTAAACTTTTCTTTATCAAAAACTTTTCTTTAGCAAGAACACATTTCCTACTGACATCTGTGACCAGCATTTTCAAGCGACTGTACTCTGGAGTCCTCAGGTGTGGTAAGCATGTGGTCTAGTCTGGACAGGAACTGGACGAGTTAATCTTCCTTATCTGCTGACACTACCTCTCACATTCCAGTCACAAACACTTCCTTCAGCGAACATCTCAAATCCTCAAAAACAAACATTCACAGCACTGACACACAATTTTGGTGTCTCCTAGTTGTTAAATAGTTTTGCCCCCTCCAAGAAAATGTCGTGAATGTTACATTTTTCTGCAAATTAATACAAATATTACAACTTTGAATCAAACCATAATCTTTCTTTTGATTTATGATTTTGGGTTGAAATTTGTACCAGCATGGGTCACAGGTTTTGTTAAAAACGTAACTTTTTTGTAAAATTCTTACCTTAAATTTCCTAGCATTTTCTAGCATAGTTTTAATGTGAAAGTGAGCAGATTTGACAACAAACAAGCAAACAGAAAAAAATACAATCATACATAAATATATTCCCATGGTTGATCTTAGCCAACAGATCACATCACTGCCCCGATGACAGTACATGCATGCAAAAAATCAAAAGCATAAAGCTACAAACAAAATCATAACTTCATGCTGCTTAAAGCTTGCAACACAACATTTGTTTCAATAAAAGCACAGACATGTACTGTACCTGAGAAACAACGCACTGAAGGTATATGATTACAGCAGCTAGCAAGCAGTCAGACCTAAACTTCTTACAAGGCAACTACAGTACAGTATCTTCCTGTAACTAAACACCAAGCTTGACTGTGGTCAAAAGCAAGACTTCTTCGGAAATGAAAAATACTGCCCTACATACTTAACCACAGAGATTAGATTAGAAAGAAAAATATATCTGAACCCCATAAGCAGAAGTAGATTTACATATCTGCATGATGCCAAAAATACAATATAGCAGCAGTTAAACTGCTATACTCTCCCCAAACACATTACTTCAAAAATATGCAGTCATAATTTAGTCATTTAGAAAAATGTCAAAGCAACTCCTTTCTACAATAAAAGTAACAGAACCATAATATAACATATCATGTTATAACCATATTATTTATAACAGGTCATTTTAGGTCATTTTAAAATATGACAAAACTTGTGCAATGCCCAAAAGGCAATTTAATTAATCAATAAATCATTCCTGCCAGTAGAGCTCTCAAAAGTGCTTGAGCTTGTTGGAAATAACAACATGTTAGAGACCAAGAACTAGTGACATTTGAATCGGCTTCCTTCCTCCTCCACCATATTACAGTGAATATGCGGCACTTAGCACTGAATGCAACCAAACTAAATGCAACCAGACATCACATATTATCAGGATTTGGACAAGCATAACTTAAAGAATAACTTTCAGTTTGTTCCTACTACAAAGCTATCCTGTCTTCAGAAAATGTCTAAATGTAAACCTTTATTCCAAAAAAGACAAGATTCCTCCCTATAATCTCGGTTACTGGTAATATTAAACAGAAAATCTGTAGTAAATTTGTGTCTGTACAAACTGTATCTTTACCTAAAGTGTCTTTGAGGTTCTTGACGATTGAAGCTTTCCTGGCACTGTTTTTTCTCTCTACGTAGTTGGATGGCACAAAGCCTGTCTTGTTGGTAGCGTTTCGTACGCGCCACCAGGACTTGGAGTCATCTAGAAGCCAAAGACGTTCATTCTTCTTGATGTCTAACTCCTGGTCCTGCTGGGCCATGTAATCAAACTTGGCGATGACAATTACCTCCTCCGTCATCTTGGATTTGTTTCGACACTGTGGAAGACAATAACTGATCAGGTGCTGCACAGTGGAACAAGATTTGTTAGCAATTTTATTAGCAAAGTGTTTCCAATGTCCAAATTCAAGATAAATTTGGTATTTGGAAGCCCAACAGAAAGTCTTTAACTAAACTGTCCCAACAAATCCTGACGTGCACATGGAGAGAGAACAAACAGAATTGAATTCAATGTACATAACATCCTAATGTTGGACTGTATGACTAAACTAAACTTGACATGATGAATCTAAAATGACAATTCTGTATTACAGAAACAACAAACCAGAAACCAATTAGTGCACAGAGGACTGAAGAGTTTTATAAAGATGTGGACAGGTACTGTTCACGAGAAAAGGGCAATACTGATTGACCTAAAGAACAACAAACCTGACTGTCAGAATGAATTAACATCTTATTCACCTTCTGCTGAACATATTCAGGCCAAAACATACATAAGCTACTTTACAAACACCTAAGGACTCTTGTTTTATTAGCTGCGGCTCTACACAGATTAAAAGGGATTTTAAGGTTATCATATGTTTGATAATAGGCATAAGTAAAACAAAATGTTATTAGGAGAGGGCTTTTGAGAATTACACAATCCATTTTCTTGAAACCTAATTAAATAGGGAAGTTGATATAAATGGCATCCACATGACAATTAATCAGAACATAATTTTAAAAAACATGTTTTAACCAAAAAAAACTTATTTTAAATAAACTTCACACACATCACACACTGACTAAAAAAGGACACAAACAAAACAACTGCGTACCCTTTTAGAATAAGTTGAAACTGTCACTTCAATTTTCTCATGTGTTCTATTAGATTAAGTTTTGGAGCATCATACATGTTATACAATAGTCTGAAGGCACAGTAAAACAGATTTTCAGTGAAAACACTCACTAAATTCCAAAATTTGCATTTAGACTTTAACTTGTGGCAACTTGTGCCAAAGTATAAAAGTGCATGCAACCTGCATTAGGCCATAAATTGCACACATTTTTGTGGCGGCTGACATAAATAGTACATAAATTTGTGACCGCTGACATAGATGCCACTCATCATAGACACAGGATGTGTGAAACAGGGTGAAAATTACTGCACTGACAAGACAAATCATTCACACTGCATGTTACATAGGATTACTAACTGCTTAGCAACCACACCCTACCAAAACACCTATCAATGTGTAGAACACCTTTGCTAAAACCTTTACTAATTGCTTAGCAACCAGTCAGAAGACGTAGCAACTGCACAGTGGCACCCTAGCAACCACCTGGAAAATCTCAGCATTTCTCATTTATCTTAAATTATCAGTTATTGTCACATCAAGTTTTTGGCAATTTTGTTCTTACAAACTTTCGCTGTCTGGGTGTTTTACAAAATAAATGCAGAGCATAAAGTCACTTCTTACCTGTGCTGCATCAAAGCTGTGGGTATTTAAATTGAGATGCCCTAAGGTAGACCTGGAAAAACAAAACAACGATTTGTAAGAAAATTAAAACAGGCACATTTGTTAAATTTTTTTGTAAATGAATATAAGAAAAAAATCTATTATGGAAACCGACCAAAAAGAGAAACAATCAAAGACGGCACGCGGTTTGGGCGGGAGATGTGTCACACAGGTGACAGTGATGTAAGACACCCTTAAAAACACATGCAGGGAATGTGCCACTGTTTACTGGCCTAGGACAATCACCTCTCCTGCGATTGTGTGTTATTTGGCTAAATAAATAACAGATGAAGATGACCATTGTTTCAGGCCCCCGTGTGACTACTGCCAAAATACAGTTTATAGTCAAATGATCGCTGTACAGTCAAAGCAAGAGATCACTTCCTCCAGAATGATAGCCAGCGATTGTCCATTGTCCAGACATCAGGAAGATAGCGGGGGAAGAGGTTGATTCAAAAGTAGGGCACAAACAGTGAAAGCAGGACATGCCGATGCCTTTATCATAAACTCTATCATACCAGATGCTGATTCAAAACAAGGCAGTTGTGGATTAACATCTAAGTTTTGCTCTTGACTGTACAATTTCTAAATCATCCAATCACAAGGTTCCTTCATATATGATGCATGACACGCAATTACATTACATTGCTGATAGCAAATTTTAGCTTCAGAGCAGATACAGCCAGACAACAGACAACCAGGTGCCAAATCTAAATGGATGAACAAGTGGGTCTGTAAAGAAAAGAGAGCCTAAATCTATGACAAAATGCTTATGCTAACTGCCTTAGTGTATGAGTGGTTCACCAATATGGGTTTTAAAATGGCCAATTCTATTACTGATAGAGAATTCTATTGCTCTATAGAGAGCAGGGAGTAATAGAGGCAATTTTAATTATAGCAAATGAGGCATGAGGCACCTCATTGTGGTAATAGAAAATTCACTAAATATTTGTTCTAAAACAAAGATGAAACAAAACATTCTTAATAGAGACTAACACAGGCAGACAACTAGATGCTGCCCAGTAGTAATAATAAGCAAATACAGCATAAACCAACATTAAAAGGTCAACATAGATGAAACTGTCTTGAATTATTTACGTAATAGTTTATCAGGCAGCTAGTTAGAAAAGCATGATCCAGAGTGTGTCCCAAGCGTGAAAATTAAATGATCCGACACAAACAGCTTTTTGCAGCTAAATGTTTAAAATATTCACTCTGATTGACTGATTAACTCCCATTGAAAGCAAACTGGGTTTACTGTGTTAGTTTCGCCATGTAGGAATCTGAGTTCCTCGCAGCTTCACTAATTAGATTAATGAACGCCGGGAGGCAAAGTTAACAACAGTGTCCAGAGACAGACAGAGGGACACTCCCTAATTCTAGCAGACATAGCCAACAGCCTGTTCACTCCCACTGCATAGCTGGAGCTCATGGCCAGAGAACACAATGAGAAGGCCAATCACACACCACACACTAATCTGCCCGACTTTTTCTTACCCTTTTCCAAAAGTCTTTATTATAGCACCACTTTATCTTCAGATAACCGTTCTCCTGTCACATGACTATCTCAAAAAACATGTAACAGCTTTATTAGTGCATTAGAGTTGAAATTTTAAGAAATAAAACACTTGCTTTGCCCGCTATCATGCTATTCGGATTTTTTCTACAGTATGCAAAAATGTGCGCCAAAACTACAGCATAATAAACAAAATACAGTTTCCCACAATGCAATGCTCCAGACTAATGCAAAAGTGTCACCTGTCTTAAATTCATGATTTTATTTGTCTTGTTTTTACCTTCTTACCACCAACAAATGTTTTGGACAAAATCAGATTAAACATTTTAGTTTCCAAAATAACACAATTCACTGATTTAAACGTTTAGCATTTAAATGAACTAATGTGGTAGTATTGATGCATGATGTATATGATTTGCACTAATGTGTATGATTTGCTCATTGCTGCTGAAAGACAGAAGCAGTTTGTATTCAGTAAGAGGACATTTCATATAGATACTAATGAGAGTTTTATGGTCTATTTCCATTAGTAATATCTTATATCCATGTGCATTAAATGTGGTACAGGCTCATTTTGAAGTGGTTCCCATTTGCAAACATCTGGCCAGTATCTCACAACTAAGAAACGGAAGAGATGATCTTTGTTCACACACAGACATTAATAGAAAGAAGCGGCCTGCATTTACCACTTCAGAAGACAAGCAGCGCGGCACTTCTGAAGGCCTTTCATGCAGCCTTTTGATAGAACAAAAGCAGCAGCATGAAGAGTTTATCTTCTGCATCTGCGCTCTTCAAGTTTAAAACCTTCAGTCCTACAGATGCACTTCACAGCTCACTACAGAACGCTGCATCTGTGCTCTGGTCTCCTGATGAGAGCTGAAGTGAGTTTCCAACTCTCTCCATCTGTCATTCGACCCTGAATTCGGTTGCCCCAGAAACCCTTTCAGTGTGACATTTCAGCCGGGGTAGAAAGTGCAAACATGCGGCACAGATGCATCTGGGTTTTCCCACAGTTTCATCACGATTTTAATCTCTTTTTTTTAGCATGCACTAGTGTTGCAATCCTTTAAACAGCAACAAAAAAACGTATCAAATACTAAAACTCATGCCTACAAAACAAGGAGCGTCTGCACCCCAGCATACTGCAAATCCCACAGGTCAGCCAGTCATGAGATTCTATATGAAATAAGATATTTTGTAATCAGCAAACAAATTATTACAAAAAAATACAGTATGTCACCCTTAAAAATTACATTACAGCACTTTACTTGGAAGCAGATACTTAATAAAGCTCTATTTTAATATTATAACAATGTCATGTCATGCTGGGACAACATGGAACATCTGGTTTTGCACAAACTTGTGATGTCTATGTTTGCACTGATGCAAAAGGGGCCACAACAAATACTAAGAAATTATTTAATTCTTGAAAATCTTTCAGAATGTAAGCAGCACTCTTACAAGACTTTCCTTCACTTGATGTTGAAAGTTGCTCATAAAGGCTAAAAATAGCATGTTACAATGTTAACCGCCCAGCAGTTAAATCTAATAATCTTAAACTAATTTATAAAGCAAAACACTGATGTTTTATATTTAACATTACAAAAATGCTGACTAAAACACTTTCTTTTTCTGGTCACTCCTCAGAAGAGTATCGACAACAGGGAAAAAATAGAATCCATTAATAGGGAATAAGGACATTCATTACCAATAACCACGAGCTGCATTTACACAGTTAGCCAAATATTAATTGCATGCATATTCTATAAATACAGTTTGAAATATATAAATTATTTAAAGGGGAAATGATATTCTACCAAAACTGCTATGTCATGTTGAAGAAATGCAAACAAAAGCAGTGAAAAATGTGAAGTGTGGTCTGTAAAAGGCCAAGTTCTGGGATTCTTCTAACCATCTGTCCATCAACACTACAATAACACTCCATACACAGATCACAGATAAGACCAAGAGGAAATACAAAGGGGTCTGAGACAGGTCAGAGTGTACACTGAGCTCAGCCAACAGAGTGACATGAAAAGGAGATTCACACGTGCAAATGTGATGTATAGAACAAACATGATGTTTACTACATTAACCCATTAGGCTAGTGAGCTTCAATTGACTAAATAAATATGCTGCATGCTAATGCACATTGTTTAGGCCTGGCAACCATACATTGCATATATGAAGTCGATCCCAGAATGCATTACACCAATTATATACATTTTTCAGATAAATAGATAGTCAGTCAGGCAGCTCACTATATACATGGCAGCTCACTATATACAGTTTTCAGGTTATACCACTAAATGCTAATAAATAGTTTGCATGAGGGAAAAAAAACACATGGTCCAACCTTAATTCGTAAAACTCCTTAGCAAGATTTCCTAGTCTGTATATGGCCAGTGATCCAGTAACATTCTCTCCTCTTCAGATTTCCACTGATAGTTAGTTTCCATAGTTAGAAATGCAGGTAGTTCTGCTCTTTTAACCTGTTTTAGGGTTCCCCACTCCACGTGTTACTACTAACCGGGGAACTTCAGAAAAAAAGAGCATGCTTGCTGCAAACCCAAACAAATGAGGTCTGCAGCTGCCTCAGCAAAGCTGCAGTTGTTGCCGCAACAAAGCTACACCTGACACATACTGCTGCAGTCTAAAAGTGCACAGTTTCCTTTTCGTACCATCTAGCTGAGGTGAGAGGGTGATGGAGTTGCTTACCACTTCCTCAGTAGTTCTACTGCAACGTTTCGGCCTGCCGCCAGGGCCTGGAGGTGCCAGTGACCGTGTGATGAGTGACAGACAGTTAAAGGCGCCAAACCTAAAGATCAGAGGGGCTGGAAAGCTTTAATGTGTCCTCAAAGATTGTGGGGATCCTGAGGGGGCGGCGAGGGCAAGTGATGGGTAATGATAAATGATGGAAAGCAGAATTAATTATGGTTTAATTACCATGTGATGCCGCAACCCATGGTGTGCTGTGTCAAGTTATGGCATATTTCATTTATTGTGCAGGGTGTGCATGAATTTTCTTTTAGAAAGCAAAACACCACTTGCAACACTTCAGGATATGAACTAGTGTGTTTCAAAACATCATGCAAGTATTCTAAATGGGAATTTTGTCATTCAAAACCTATAGTCTATTATATAGTCTATCAAAACCTATTATCATTATTATCACATCTTATAGAATTTTCTGACCAATTCAACACTAACAAAAACAAACAAAGCTGTGTATTTATCACAGTAAATCTGATATTAGAAATAAAGAAAGCATGAAGGATTCACCCCTAACCACAAGTTAACTATCACTGGGGCAAAACATCAACAAGCGAAAGAGATGCATAAGTTCATGCATATGAGCCACCAATTGGGGGAAAATGTAAAATAACTTCAACATGACATAAGATTGTGTTGACTTATGAGGTAAAACTGGTTCGCCTGGAAGACGAGCAGCACTTGACTGGCTGCCCGGCACACACAGTGACCCAATGGCTTTGACAGGCAGCTCAAATCACAGGTCCCTGCTGCCTGCTGGAATGCAATCTGTGTGTTTACCCATCCAACACTGCTTCACTTCCATCTGACACATCACACACACCTACACACACTGACAGAAAACCAGCCAGCAGAGTACCAGATCTGAAAGGTGGTGGATTCAGCTAAACAAGACTTTCATCACTCTGTTACAGCACAGCTGAACAGAGAAAGACACCATCCTGGCTTCTGTAAGCTATTATTCTATTTTCCAACTTACACAGCCTCTGCAACCACTCAAGGACATACCAGCTCAAGTTTAATGCCAATTCATCATCTTTAAAGAAGACCATCTAAGCCAGGTTTCAGATATCCCATACCCCCCATCGATGAAGATGGCTTTACCAAATTAGGGCAGCTGAACACACAGAACTCGATCATCCTGAGTCATTTATGCAACACTAATGTTGATGTGAGGTTTAGAGGAGAAATCCAGGCCTGTTCATTTAGACAAAGAAGGAGAATGAGGTGGACTTATGCAAGTGTGTGAAAAGAGATGGCCACACGTCCCCTGACAGACATCCTTTAGCTGAAAACAGAGACTCCCTCAGGGTTCATTATACAAACTTCCTTTGACATTTTTCATAACCACTAATGACTAGATTACTAGATTTATGATCACACTAACTATCGGACTTCTGTTGTTGTTAAAAAGTTATTGCATCTATTTTGCAACATACCCTGCAAATAATAATAATTTAACCACTCATTTCCCCACAACAATATAAAAGAGTTAGCCATTTAGCTGTTAAACTACAGAACCCATTTTGTGAATATCTATTTCTAATTTAATCTCTTTCCCATTAGTCTTGCCACACAAGAAAAAAGACTGGTCAACACAGCCTCTTATTATAACAAAAACAGGATGCATAGGTTATTTTGTTGCTATTTTGACAGCTATTAATATCAGAGACATATTATGGCACAATATTAGAGTGGCATGCAAATAACTGAATTAATGACGAATAAAAAATGATTGATTGAATGATGAACTAAATTGTAATGAACAAACAACAGACAACTGCACAAAAAAACAAATGATAAACTATTAAACGGGTAAACACAGTACATTTAAACTAAACTCTGGGTATATTTGGAACAGCATACTATAACACTGTTTTGCAGTATGTATACTGTGCACAAAAATGCAAATTCAATACCCAGACAAACGACTATATTTGCCAACACTCAGTATACATTGAGCCCATTGCCTTGGGATACTGTATCCCATAGTGCAATGCACTTGATCTGCCATTTCTAGTGTGATAACGGAAGCATAAGATACAAAATGTGATTTTTACCATCTCTTTCTGCAAAGTCTCAGCTCAGAAATGAGATACATTCAGCCAATCACACGGCCTGAAATTTTGACAGCGCTAATGCTTATTGGTTTGTAATGCACAACAATAACAGATGAATTAAACATTTACTATTTATATAGAAACACCAAGCAGAGAATAACTGACTTAAAGACAAAACCATCTGTTAAACCACTACTAACTAATCAGGGTATTCCAAGTATGTTCTCATATACACAACCTAACGACTGCATTATCTTGGTAAGTGTAGCAATGATATAACCTTTTCATCTCAGGCTAAATACATGACAAAATTTGTTTAAAAGGGGCCCACAAACTATCATTAACAATGAGACCCATATAATCTAAGCTCCCACATAAAGATGCATTCATTGCTACAATCAAAATATCAACTGATTTGTAAAGAACACAGATAGCACATCCGAAGATCAGTGTATTGTAAAGAAAACTGATCGTCTTATCCTCCACTGTATCCTCATATTTCATATACACATTGTTACACTACAGGAACATATTACTAGGAAATACACTCTTAATTCTTTATATGAAAGAGAAAGCGTATTCTGAGAACAAGTGGAAAAGAGACTGCACGCACACAACACCTGTTTCTCTGTCGGCCTATTTACAGATATAGGTCAAATATTTCAGTTTCAAAGTCTCTCCTGCGCAAACACGCAGGTGTTCAAAGGTGAAGCGTGTAATTTTCAGATTACCGCTGCATTGCCCTGGAAACACAAACCAGGTTTAAAGGTTGAGATGTGACATTTTTACATCCCACTATGATGAGCAGAATTATGAATAAGCAGGTATATTTGTACATTGTTTGATTTACTGTAATTTTCAAGCATCTGTTTGACTGAGCATCCCACAGGATAATGTGTGCTTATCCAATGGGTGTCATTTTGGCTTATCCATTTTGGTGTCATTTGTTTGTTTTAGCCCAATGGTGATGTCTTTACCTTATAAAAATAAAACCACACTCTTTTACTTTTGCATTTGTGATGCATTTCAAATGCATTTCATCATGTAAGGTAATAAAAAGGTCATCATTGTCCATCTGAGGTCGTGCTGACTTTAATAATGAAAAGGTGAATTAGCGATACTGTTTATCTGGTTAATAAGGTCTGAAACTAGACTGAAATACAAGGAGGAAATAAAAACAGACTCTTTCCATCTTGGTTAAAACAAGCCACAACAGACTACGAGATGCTTACTAAATTAAATTCCAAATACAGAACTGAAAACTGCATCCCAACCATAAACATTACCTTTCTCCCTCAATGCTTATTTAAAATCTCACACAACATACAAAACAGGAAATAATTTAAACTTTTCTTCTGTCAAAACTGTTGTTACACAGCTGCTCTTACTGTAAATGGGTACAGTACACTTAGAGCTCTGCTGTTGGTCATCTTTATGAGTGTCGGACTGATGTATATGGTTTCTCTCTTCTGACTACATTGTGTTTGCTTGAGTAAGCTCATATAAAACCACTCAACCGAACACCATTAATGAGAAATAGAGAACAGAAACATGTGTTGGGTAACTGGGAGCATTTGACTATTGCAGCAGTTTCCTGATATGCAGTTCCACTCTTTGAAGTTAATTTAAACATTGCTTTGTGATCTAAAGCCAGAAATATACCCTATGCAAGTACACAAACACAAAGGCACATGGTTTGTCAAGACACACACCCTGAGGGACTGTACACACCCCTATAAGGGCCCTGGGCTACTGATTCATACATATTCAGGTAGCCTTGGATAGCCAGATTTAAACATACAAAGAATGTACACGTCTGACCGACTGATCACTATTCTGACCGATCGATCGATCGATCGCTGTTGTTCTTTGTGGTTTAAAGGTGTGGTTTTTATTATGAAACATTATGCACATTAGTAGACCAGCATAAATAAAACAATGCAGCACTCTCTATAGACAACTATACACAGAGAACATAAGGTAATTCTGCACAAGATAAAAAACAAATTGTGTGGCTAATCAGACTAGTGGTAGCTAGATAAAAACAATCTTTTCCTCTTTTCCAGTTTGGTGTGCAATGTGTATCAGACAGTTAGCAAACAGACCGTGAACAGTCTGCAGCTTGTCCTCCTACTGGGTTTTAATTTGAGTTTGTTGTAGGAGAAGTCACTCTGCAACAAAGTGTCTCAATTGTTCTGATACTGCCAGAATTTCAATGGAGGAAAATTTGATAACAATAGCCAATAATCAGCTGTTGACAAACCAGCATTAAAAAATGCAGATTCTGGCCTTGGACTAAAGAACTCTTAGAGGATTCTCAACCAAGTTGTGACAACCAAGACAACCAAGTTGTGGCCAAAATCCTAACTTATCAAAAACAGCTACTCTTCCATAACAGTAGTTAACCTGAAAGAATAAACTGACTGCAGAAGAAGGAGGTTTATGCCAATACTTGTAAATAGCTTTTTTGGCAAGCTACATGTTAGTATAATGAATTATGTAGAGTACAGCGATGCAAGAATTCAAGCTTGCACATTCAGACAAACTGGCACAGAATAAAATCAGGCATTGGAGAGGTTTAACAATAGGGGAACACTTACTTTATATAAAAGAAAGAAAAATACCCTGGACAAATCGAACATTTTAACAAATAAACCATTTTAATACAGAAGTCCCACATAAATACCAAAGCAAATGAACATGGTAATCAATCACTATCATGGTATATAATCAAAGCCCTGAAACCCAAGACAGTAAACCCATATTTCAGTCCAAGCCCTGTGCCAGCAAACTTAAAAGCCCTTAAAGACCCAGAAACATAATACAGCAGTAGCTTTTGGCTGACTGCACCAACAAACGCAGTGAAAGAGAGACACGTGCGGCAAATCAATGCCACGTCACTGCAGGCGTCTGAACGGCAGGTGCTGCTCTGAGAGCAGGGGGTCAAGAGGACTGAAAGAGACCGCTGTGCTTTCAGATGTACGTCTGGGAACAGCAGAGTGAGGAGAGAAGAGTCCCCGCAGACCACAGATATACTGTCCAATCTCTGTGAATCACCATCATGGGGTGACTCGCTTTTGAGGGAGGAAATGACAAAATATAAATAGCTGCTTTCACCATTTTCCCCAAGCCTTTCTCCTTGATCCGGGGGCCCCTCAGCGAGAGCCTGGCCCCAGACAAAATGTGTCTCAGTCATTCATTTGAGTTTGCTCTCTAGCTCTTTTTCCTTTTTAACTTAATGAGAGGCTGTGGAGAGACCTGTCAGTGTGACAATAATTACAGAAACTGCACTATTCACCAGCTGCAACAAGCCCCAGGCCCCAAACATATACACAACATACACACAACTGTGAGGTCATGGAAAAATAAAAAACAGCACTGAGAAGCTATTGGGCTACTTTATCTCGGCTTCTTTAGCTCCCAGACAGTGAACACCGGGTTACTGTAATAAGACGACAGTAGAAAATCAAATAACAGTGGTTATGACTGTGTATCCCTGTAATTCAGATAATGTATGGGCCTTAACCTAACCATGCCACCAGATAAACATAAAACATATCAATGCACAGCACAGGAGGGGGAATATTGACAGTACGGTCACAGAACAGACCAAGCTGTAGAAGTGTATGAATGTGTGTGTGAAAGACAGCAAGAAATAAGAATAAAGGCAGATTAGAGGGGAACCAAGCTGCACATGATCTGACAGGAGGTGATGTGTGCAGATTTCTGCAGGGCAATGCAATGCACCGCACCCCACAGGAGGCAAAACACGTTATATCCTGAAGACAACATATCCTGCAACAAGTGTTTCATGAAAATATTTTCATACATATTTCAAACAACAGTTAGTGTGTGACTATAAAAAGTCACTGCTCAGGACTCTAGTTGAGGTTACTGCCAAGGCATTGCATTGCTCTGTGAATTGCCAAGGAGATCAGAGTTGTTTTGAACCATGTTGCTATGCGATTGCTGGGGTGTTAAGGGTGGCTGCTAGGATGTCGGCCCTGATATCAGGCCTCTAGATATGAATTGACTCCTATGTTTAATGCAAGTCAATGAGATTCGTTTATTCCATGTACATTCAAAGTCAGATCAATAGGCAATGAACAACACACCTCTGCCCAATGATTAACATCTCTAGCACAAACACTCAGAGACGAGCCAGAGTTTAAGGTTAGGGGTTTGTTCAAATTTCTAACCATAAGCAATGGTGACACACTAACAGTTCAAAGAAACCGTAAATGAAAGTATACAAATGCAAATGTTAGCCTGTCAAGTTAAAGTTGGTGAGACACTTGTGCGTTTGCTGAGAAAACTCGCACAATGAAAGCAAGGCTTAAGAATGCCAATCTCAACATTTTTTTAAATTTGATCTTAACTCACAACTAAATGCCAAAGCAATAATAAAATAAAAAACATGAGCAATTTTTTGGTTTTCAAAACCAGACTACATGTTTACTACGCAATGAAATAATAAATGATCGCAATATAACAAGGTAAAGGCAAAGAGTAACATGCAAAGCAATTGTATGGTCTTGATAAAAAATAACTTTAAACGAATTAACTTTAACTTATGGAAACAAAATATATATAACTACATACAACTATAAATAAAAATGTTATAAGTCAATCAGAAAAACTCAACAGAAAAATTCCTCTCTTCTTCTAACTTCTGACACCGGTGTATTGACACAAATGAACTCATTTACTAATCCATAGCTTTCATAATGTTCTGTTAAATATAGTCCTAAACAACAAACGACGTGATTCTTTAAATGTCCATATTTGCAACGATCTATATTGATCGCAACACACCACAAGCAATGCAGTTTGTCCTAAAATCACAGCAGAGTTAGGCCTGATCACAATCTTTACACAATCTCTATACAACAATACAGACAATCAAACACATTTAAAATACATTTCAGACCTATTTCATTTTATTCAACGTTTTCATTATAAAGATGTTAATCATATTGTTACTAAACAGTTAACCCACCAGATCCATTGCTTTAGCCTTTATCCGCTACATTCAGGCTTTAAACTCTTAAATCTTGTAGAAATATTTTTCACCTTACCCTTGAATGATCCTGTCTGCAGATTTGGCTATGTTTCTCTGTCTGTGTATGCAACACACACTCGATAATGATCACTATATGAATTACAGACGTGTTTTCTTAGCTACATAGTCGCTGTGAATGTTTCAAGGGAAGGGCTTTCCAATGCATCCAGCGTGAGATGCGTGAACGCTTCTACTCAACTCACTACTGCGCTATCTAACCTGCTGTAAGAGGCGGGGCTGATAGGAGCTTTCGCGTTCACCCACTGGTTATCCAAGAAAGATCTCTTTTCTCATTGGTTAGTAGACATGTCTGTTAGTTGTATACGCCGCTGTCCACCCAAACGTCGCTATATATTGCTTTGGGCAGTGTGGAGTTTTAGGTCATGCTCACTTTTCAGTTAATAGAAACTTTAATTGATTAATACAATACATTTATTTAATGATGTATCCAGTGCTTAAAAACAACATATCAATCAACAAAATAACAATAAGAATAATTTAGAAAATTAAATATATTAGATATAACTATCATGTTTTCTACAACATAAGAATTTGTTTTATGCTTTTTGCTTTCACATTTGTGTTCATGTTTATTTTTATTCTTACACCATATGAAACAAGTTTTTGGATTTTGAACAAAGACATATTATGGTGTAAAATAAAATAAATACTGTAATCTTCACAATATTACATCACTAATCAAATATATGCCTGTATTTTGGTATGTTAAAGGACACAAGATGTTCTCTGGAACGTTCTCAGATCATGCTGGGAAAACACGGATCATCAGCTCCATTCCAGCTCAAGAACATTCTGTCATACAGGAAAATAGACAAAACAAATAACATTTTAAAAAGCTGTACATTTTCATCTGGACCTTTTATTCAAATTGGCTGATCATACAATTCGTTCTTAAATATGCTGTTGTGTGCAAATGTGTTGGTTTAAAACAAAAAAGCAAAATAAAAGCATTTTCGCTAGTGATTTAAAATATTGGACATCAATGTGTGTGTAAATAAAATTACATTATGGATAATGACATTATGTTCTGAATTGATTATTACCTTAACACACAACAAAACCACTAACCAGAATGAATTACTATATGGGCACATTCGAAGTCCCTTACACATGGCTGATAGAGCCATTAGAGGGGTGCAAAGCACACTGCAGGATGCAATCTGTTTCCTGCAGCAGCAGATGGGCTTTACTGTATGCATCCCATACCCCCCTCCTCTTTAATCTCAGAACCTCATTAACAGTCTACACCTCCAGAACCTCTCACATGTTTCACTTTCTTGAATAAAAGTTGGAAGAGATTGAAAGTATGCGCTTTTATTATGACATGAAAGTATAACGTTACTTCAATCAACAGACTATGGCTTATGGGAATTCATTAGGAAAACAAATGTATAAATTGCCAAGAATTGCCTTTCACACAGTGCAAAACTGACTGGATTTTTAGCAGTATAATGCTAAAAAAATAATTATTTTAACTATTATTATTATTATTATTATTATTATTATTATTATTATTATTATTATTATATATGATAAACACTTTTTCTTGCTGGCATGTTACAAAGCATCTATCTGTGTGATACCTAAAATCATGTTGCTATATATTCACATTTATGTTCTCAGTTTAAATGCTGGTGTATCTCCTGAATATAAAAAATATTTAGACTCAAATTTGATCATGAGACACAAAAGAACTAATAGCATTTGCTGATGTCTGATTAGTCAAAAAGCGCCATATTTGATTTGAAAGCTATAGCTATATAACAATATTTTTACGAATAATGACTAAAAATATCTATTTTATTATTTATTTTGCTCTGTTTAGAAGCTTGACAATAGTCACTATAAAATATTTATTATATATCATTATATAATTAAAATTCTTCAAATTCTTTGTGTGTGTGTGCGTGCGTGTTTGTCTTCCAAGGAAAAAGAACAGCATGGAATAATACAAGAATAAGTGAATAATCAGTTTTCCTTTTTAGGTGAACTGTTTCTTTAAGGAAAAAAATCCGAAGCCTCTAAAGTGCCACCTTGTGGTACACTCGTGTTTTTGTCATTTTAAAATTGTTACGAAACTATATCCAGGCCCTGCAAACAAGCAAAACTGCACTGCCATGATGGCTATTGATTTTACATGCCTGAGGGGCACAATGATTGCACTGATCTTAAATATAACCTTTTATACTAGGTGTGGGGAAAATGGATAAAATGAAATACACCCTTCAAATGAGAACTAGTAAACAGAGCAGCTGAGGTCATTTACAGTGAGACTGTTTCCATTGAGGTTTTTCCAGAGGCTGTTAGCATGATGATGGTCATATTTCTTGTTTATATGCTTTTTAATGCCTGTATATGACAGCACATAGTGCAGAGGTTACAAGTATCAATCAGGGAGCAAATAGGATCATGACATGCCTGATTTAAAACAGTGTCCTGCAAGCCAACTTCTCTTCATGCAATCTGTTGCACTGATGATGCATCAGCAATGATGATGAAACAGTGTCAGACATTTACCAACATAATCAGCCTCACAGAACATCAGTGAGTCATTGGCTATGATATTCAGACAATGTAATAATTGTTCTGGTATTAAGGGAATAGTTCCCCCTAAAAATAAAAAATCTTTCTTCATTTACTCACACTTATGACACTTATGTTTCAGGACAACTCAGCAAGTGTCACCTGTTACAAACATACTATTAACTTCCATTGTATGTACATAAAACAGCTGAAACGAGATCCTCTTTTTTGTTTGACAAGAGATTAAAGGCTATGTGAATTTAGGATGACAAGATGACAAGAGTAAATAAGGAAAACTATTTCATTTTTGAGTGAACAATCCATTTAAGACATGCTAAGAGATCAAGGTTTAGCTGGCTTAGCACAGGCAGATAGCCCCTATTAGTGGATGTCAGGGGTATATCTTCTAATTTAGTGGAAGATTACCAAAATTAATATGCTTTGCAATGTAATATAATTACTGAAAATTTGCCCATAGTGTGTTAATTATGTAAAAACTCAAGGATATGCTATATAGTGAATATAGTCATGACTGTAGCAGATTGTGTTGTGCCTGACATGACCTTACTGCTTAAATTATAAACTACCTGGTTGCAAAGAGATAATAGAATAAGAAATAAAATAGAATCAAAGTCATCATTTGAGATCATTTGAAATAAGTTAATTAAAATCGTTGGTCAGAACTGAAATGAAGACGCTGTGTCTTTGATTTAATAAGAATTGGGTCACATAGTCTCTAGACAAAAAAATAAATATCCTTTGTCCTTATAATACATAATTTGCGGTAGCATAATCATGTCAAAAGAGGTAATCTTTAAGTACAAAATTTTATAAGAAGTTCTATGATATCTAATTCCAGGCACAAATGTATGAAGTATTGATAGACCTGACATACTCAACATAAGAAAATCAATATAGGTAATTTCCACAATCAAGGTAATTTACTGATTAACAATTTTTCAGGTTTTTTTTACTTTAAATATTAATTCATCTATACATGTACACATGTATATAGCAATAAAACATTTGGTAACTTAGACAATAAAACTAAACATAGTTTTACGTGTTAAATTATTATCTTAATATAATAAGCAAATAATATTACAGGTCAATTTTTTTCAAGACAAGATTTACTTTTGTGCAATTAATAATTTTATACTGTGCTGAGTTTCCACTTAATGTCAAATGCAAAATGTGCTGCATAAAGTTGACAAACACAGTGTTGAACACAAGACAGAAAACTATTGTCAGAAAATTGTCTTCAATAGCCTCTAGTCACATTGTTCATAGATACAGACTTATCTGTTTCATAAAGACTACCATCCTATTCTTTCATACCACATCCTATTCTTTCATCAGACACCAGAAAAATCAATGCTATCAGAGGGAACACTATAGATCATTGTTTTATTTTCATACAACAGTTAGCAAAGACATTACACCAATGGCACTTCTCCAAAGACACGATTGAAAATAAGTACAGAAGATCCAGACATTCAATGATTGCACATTTGAAATAGAAGAAGGCTGGTAAACACTGTACAGACACACATACACACACACACACTTATATATACGGCCTCTCATGCACTCAAGTGCACACGTTCATGCATTCATTTGATTGGTGAGTCCAGAATCTCCTGGTAGTCCTGGCGAATTGCCCTGCCCACCCAGTACAGCTTGAGGCCCGTTAGAACGAACACACTGACCATGATTACCAGAGCGCCAAAGACGTCATACACAGATGGGATCATTCGCAGCACAATGAGTTGAAGAAACATAGCTACCACGATTTCCAAGTGCTGCACTGTGCTGACCAGAGCAGGGTGGAACTTGTTGAGAGCATAGTAGACGCCTAGGAATGCCACGGTAGAGCAGATGCAGATTCCGATAAGATATCCCCAGGTCTCACCATCCAATGGAATTATGGGTTCTTGCATGATAAACATAGTCGATGCCCCCCACACTGTGCCTGTCCAACCAAATGTGAAGAGGGCTGTCCACATGCTCACACGCTCTTTGATGGCTCGATACACTATCATGGACAAAGCAGCCGTGAGTCCTGCCATCACAGTCATGGTATACCCAAAAGCTTCTTTCCAGAAACCTAGAGGGGACTTGTCTTCATCAGCAATGTTGGGGATCATGACCAGGCACAGGCCAAAAAGGCTTCCTACAACTGTCACTATGTCGGTGTAACCGAGACGTTCCTCCAAAAGCAGGAAAGCCAAGACGGCGCTGAAAACCGTGGTGGTTGCCCTCCACATGATGGTGCCATTACTTGGAGGAACGATTGCAAAGGATGTGTAAGCGCACGTTATTGAGATGACGTTGCAGACACCATAGAAGAACAATCGTAGTCGATAGCCCTTAGGCCCAAAGGGAGCTTCTTTGTAGTAGAGGACCACCAGTACGGACAACACTTGGATCACAGAGCGGATGAAGATGAGCTCTAAGGATGGCACTTTGGAGCGGTCAGCTGCCAGACGTGTGATGAGGGCCACGCAGCCGTGGGCGACAGCTGCTCCAAAAAGGGCACCCCAGGTGACACGCGAGGCCAGGACAGAGGCTTCGCCAAAGCTTGCGAGTTGACTGCCCACCCCTTTGTCTCTCTGCTCGGGCCTGGGATGAGAATCCATAGTCCCAAACAAAGTCCTGCCCTGGCTGCCCTCTGACACCAACCTCTTACTGGTGTTATTGTCCATGAATGAGCCAAAGTCCTCAAATGATGGGGCATCGTCATAGCCCTCTTCACCTGGCTGGGGAAAATGTGTGGCATATTTCACTGTGACTGTGTTGGGGTGAATTTTGACCCTCTTCTTTGAACCAAACTGCTGCCTTGTTGGGGACGGATCCATTTTGTTCAGCTGCAGAAGAACTGGGAAACATCATATGATCATAAGATTAACTGATGGTCTAAAGACACATAAATATGTAAATACAAAAAACACAGTGCTGAAGACTGTTAAAATCTTTCAAAATATATTACATTACATATTTCTATGTATCATGCATGATTTAAAGACATGTAAAGGGATAGTTTACTTCAAAATCTTCTCATCCCTATGTATATCTTTCTTGATGTTGTTATTCCAGAAAGATATACATAAATAAAATGAGATGTTAGACTCCATCCTAAAGATGTTCTTCCACAAACTGGATGGTGATTCATATGTAATATTCCAGGTTTGCACTATGATCCAAGTCCTAAGAAGAATATAGCACAAACTGTCCCTCACTGTTTACTTACCTTTTATGTAAAACTCAGGTATTATTCCTAACATCTTCTTTTGAATTTCACAATAGAAGTCATACATTTGGAAGGATAAAATGGATTTTGGAGGTAAATATTGACAGATTTCTTGTCTATACTGTATATTAACCTATTCTTTATGGTAAAGCATTGTTGTAAATGGAAGTGGGTCTGTAATGGAATTGTATAAAAGAAGCATATTTTTGCAAACTCAAACTTGAATGGGGGTTTCACATAAATGCAGATGAAAACCTTACATAATTCATAACTCGCTGCTTTAGTGGTCTCCCTTCTCGCTGCTCTCCATGTTTATGTCTCCATTTCACTCTCCCTCTCTCTCCCTCGGCCCCATGTGTAAAGCAATTTCTATATTTAAGTGCTGTAGCGCCTGCTCAGATAAGCAGAGTTTGATTCAGTGTGATGGGTAAGAAATTATGTAACATGGAAGGAAATTAGACAGTGGTGAAATGGTTGGATTTGCATTGTCCAATCCAAATCAAACAATTCTAAAATAATTTAATTCATTAATTTCATAAGTAAAATGAATTAATTTTATTATTATTACAGCAAAATCTGATTTGATTTCTTTTTCACCTGATAAAAACCTAAGCTTAGCACCTAAGCTAAGCAAATTCTTTAAATCGCCAGTAACCAACAACCCCAGCAGGGGGCAACAATAACAACATCGTCCTGAAAAGCTTTCACCTCATTATCCTCCAACATCACAACTCATAAAAACGTCTTCTTATTTGATTTAGCTCTTCTGAATTGTATTGGCATACTGTTCCCATGGCACACCGTGAGGCTGGAGACAGGGAACATCTTGTTAGGAGATTTATTGATGGTCTGCAGGGGGCACAGCCTACGAACCACTACAGCCTGAGATCTCTGATCTTTGAAATAAACCTCGTACTGAAATACAGATTCTGTTATGCACTTGTTAATCTTTAAAAGCAACAACATATACAATAGAGTCATGTATTAGGATTGCAAAAAAAGCGTGCACACCTATATAGTAATACGAATAGAAAATGCTTTTTAGTCAGTTATTACATATGCAGATCTATATTTGTTTTCATCTCATTATGCTGCATTTATGTTCATGAAATGTTGTGCAGTTCCACTCATTCAAAGTATACATGCATCTAACACGCTGCGAAGCGGATATTTAAATCTGTTTTATTACTAATATTTCGATATTTCTCAACCATTTAAAAACAGTTTTGCGCTAAAACAACACGCGGTCGACGCAGCAGTGCAACGCGTCATATTTATGATTCTCATCCAACAAATATCACAAAATGCGCCTTTAAATATCACAATAAATTATTAAACGGCGCTGTTTCCACTCACCACGCTTTTCTCAAAGACAGGATCCCACAGTATTTAAAGGTCCTGAGGATTAAACATATTTCATTGACTAAAAGATATGGAGAACTGTGTTTGCCATGTCTCCATCCTCTCCTTCATGGACGCGCTGCAAGTCTCCAAGGCGCGCGCATTATTCGCGAGATGTTCCACAACACTCCCGATGTGCGTTTCTGCAGGGGTGCGAGAGAGAACCAGATGTCCCTTGTACAAACCCCTTATTTCCTTTCTAGGAATAGAGGGAGGAGTAGACCATGTGAATATTACTTGAACTTAAGTTTATGAAATGATACAAATGTATGCAGAGTTGATCTTATTTCGTCATAGACATTGTGCATTCTTCTCATAAAGGTATATCAATATAGATTGATTGGAAAATATGCCCTCATTTAATAGTATTCAATACATTTATTTAATTTAAGCACAAGCATTTACCTAACCATTTATCTAATAAAATCACAGTATGTCAGCGCTACCTTGGAATTATTCACCTCTGTAGCCATATATACATAAATACTTACAATATGACATAAACAGACAGCCACTTAAAAGTGTCTAAAGAAGCTCTAATTTTATTGTTTTCCAACAGCAACAGTAACTGTAGCAACTATGCTATTTTGGGTCATTATGGTACTATGATACTGGTTACTATGGTACTATAGGGGCAGTTGTGGCCTACTTGTTAGTGAGTCAGGCTTGTAATCAGTACAGTATGTTGCTGAATCGATTCCAGTACCAGCATGTACCCACAATTGCTCCCCGGGCGCTGCAGTGATAGCTGCCCACTGCTCCAGGTGTGTGTGTGTGTGTGTGTTCATAACATGCAGTGTGTGTTAACTCCTCACCAGTGATAGGTAAAATGCAGAGGTTACATTTCGGGTATGGGTCACTATATCTGGCAAAACATGTCACTTTCACTTTCACTGAGTCTATGGTTCTGTCAAAATGCAGCAATGCCACAGCCTATAAGTTTATATGTTCAGCATAAATTTATAAACATCAATTTCTAATTCCCTTACTTTGTTATGTATAATTGAACAAGCTGAATAAGCAACAAAGTTTGAATGGTTTGCAACACAAACACTGGTGGACACACTGAACTTGTTTCTGTAACAAGTTCAGCTGTACTGTAAGTTAAGCAGTTCAAATTGTACTGTAGTATATGACTCTGTGCCACACTATCTGAACAACATATCAAAATATGTAAAATATAACGTATAATGCTAAAAGGATTAAAGTACTTGAAAGATATCTTTCAATGTCTTAAAGATGGTTAGATTTTGAAAGGCTTGTTTACAACCAAAAGTTTTATAGAATAACAATAATTTCTCTCCAGCTTTTTTACATCACTCACATCACAAAGCCTCTACTCAGCATTTTCAATGTTTATTTATTATTACTGCACCGATCCAATTGACCAAAGTGATGACTAAAGCTACTTTATTGATGGCTACTGATTTATTTGTCACTGGGTCATACTCTTTCACTCTGTTGGGTTTACTTGTGGTATGAAGCTCATGTCATAAATAAATGTCTACCTGTGTCTGCAGTGATAGTGTTGTAATTTCTGCAAATATGAGTACAAGGCTTCATCAATCAAAATCAGTAGAAGTGCATGTTTCCCATCTGTCAACATGATTTTCTGATGTAAAACCTAGATGTAGGCAGTTAGTAAAATATTCAAAGTAGCTTAGAGTGCATTTAAACTATGCATTTTGTCATGTGCAATAAGAAATGCATGAATACAAATGAATAATTATTATACATTTATTTCAATCACTCAGATAGGATGTGAATTGAGCAGCATATTAAACGTCGACTAAGACATCTTTTAAAATGAAACTGTTCATGAAAGTAATTCCAGTGTCTCATAAGTTTTAAATGAAATGTATAGATGCTATTCAGTTCTATAATATAAGTCCATGGTAAGTTGTATTATGACACATTCAGTAAATCAAAAATAACAAGTGACTGCCACAGTAATTGGCCAATGCAAGATCAAAGTTGTGCTATCTGTCAATGCTGTGCTGAGATGGGTGAGAGATTTGGATTATTGAGATCCTGTTCCTTGTTGGAAAACACGTCTCTCTTCAGCTCCTGCAAATCCCGATTAGTGTCACATGCTTTTACTCACCTCAGGATTTTCAGTGGTGGGTAAAAAATGGTTGTATAGTTGCCAGGGTTATTCTAGGTGGTTGCTGAATAGAAATAGAGATTATTTCCTTTATTATTTCATAAATATTTGTAATGTAAATGTAAATATTTGACATGTCAGTTAACATTGTGGTTTTCACAAAAGCACTTGTTTGCATCAAAACATTAATAATAATATAATAAGACTGCTTTCCAGTCTTCAGCAGGACCAGCATTTATTAACTATTTATATTAGAACTGATTGATTTTTGAGGATAATTCAAACATGTGCAATTTGACTAACAAAAGGCAAGAGTGTTTATTTGTTGTATATCTTTAGGCTGAGAAGTCTGTCTGCACCTCCTCTGCAGTAAAAAACCGTATGTCTGTCCATAGCCCTCATCTAATGGTGAGTCTCAAAGATCAATGTGCGTCAGAAGCTCTTTGACATCAGATAATAGAAGGATGTGAGCTGACACATCTAACCTCAATTACTTCTGCTCATATACGTCATCTCAATCGTTTCCCTTTTTCAATCTTCCTTTTCTTACTTTTTCTGTCCATTTTTCTTCTTTTCTCTCTTTGTATCTCTCTGTGCAGGTGTATTGTGGACTGCTATTGACTGATTTAAATACACTGTTTAAATGGCCAAGCTGTTTATTGATTTACCTCTGAAAGGGTAAATTTATGCTGGTCTACACAAATATCTGTAAAATCTTGCTGTGAAAATACTCAGAAATCGTTTCTATCTTCTCTATGCAAATCTGAGGTTTTAGACACATTTGGGACTATTCAGAAAGTCACTCTTGCCAGATTGAATGCTGAAATCACCATAACACCACAACAACCATCTTACAATCTATCAACATTCCTGAATATCATAGCAGCAACATAACAACACCCTGGCAAGCACTCACAACATCCCAACTGTTGGGATGAATTGTGAATTTTGCACAGAAAACACTATATATTTATATACTATACGTTTTACTATAGAAAATGTAAAATATGCATATGTCATTCAGATGATAAGTTTTTGCTGTTTTGTGACACTTTCCACACAGGTACCTGTTAATTTTTTATTATACCTAAATAGGTTATAATATATCCTTGATTTCTAGATGTGGCTAGGGTCTTTTCTTGAAGTCTTTTAAAACCATTTTGAGGTATCATTTGTGGCACAGTTTAGAATTTGAAATCTTAAACTAGCACCAGCATTAGTATACTGATGTTTGCCTATAAACACCATTAATAACACCAGGTGCTGCCCCATATAAACCAGGCACAGATATACTGCAGATATATTAGTCTTGGATGCATTGCTTGGAATAGCTTGGAAGCTATATTTGGTTACATTTTATAGTGCACAGCATGTTTTCTTAATTTCTAATGAACAATTATGTTATGAGCCTGCAGTCCGATGTATTTGTTTTCTTGTTTAGAACATTATATATGAAATGCAACATAAAGCTCTATTATAAGTCTCTTTGAGAAACACAAACCTCATTTCTTACATTATATAACATCTTACTTAATAACATCTTGCGTTTTACCATTTCTCTGCATCATTCATGCTGCTTATCATTTGGTTGTGAACTTTACCATTTAATATCCTGTCAGCTGTCATTAAAAATGCAAGATTTCATTTCATAAATACATTAATGTCTTAATTCGCCTTTTGTATTTTATGTAGTATTGACATCAAACAACCTTCACAGCTTGTTTATCGCAACACAGCTTTTTTTTATCAATATCAGGCAGGCATGAAACATATATCCAATCAGAAGCAATGACTGCACACAAATGAAATGTGTGATGTGATAGCGGACATTTATAAGGTCATTTACAAGGAAATTGAAGATGATTTACAAGAAAATTCACTCTACAGCCAGTGCAGTATTGGCACTGTGATAAAGCTAGATGTTTTATTAAGCTCAGGTCTGTTTTAAGTGACAGGTTTGAAATGGAGAAAGATATTCGCTCATTTTTCAGTGTCTGTTGAGGCAGGTGCACGGTCCTTGAGGAGAGCTCTCAGGTAAGGTTATTTGCTCTTGAGTAGAGCAAGGCTGTCACCTCCTTCCTTATTTGTACAATGATAGACAGATGTGAAATCTCAGTGGATCTGTTTATGGGCAAGGCTCTATATAGACTTATAGAACTAAATAAACAACAGATTAATAGCTAATTATTCAATGTACAGTACAGGCCAAAAGTTTGGACACACCTTCACATTCAATGTATTTTCTTTATTTTCATAACTATTTACATTGTAGATTCACACAGAAGACATCAAAGACGTGAATGAACACATATGGAACTATGTACTTAACAAAAAAGTGTAAAATAATTGAACACGTCTTATATTCTAGTTTCTTCAAAGTAGGTAACTTTTGCTCTGATTACTGCTTTGCACACTCTTGGCATTCTGTTGATGAGCTTCAAGAGGTAGTCACCTGAAATTGTTTTCCAACAGTCTTGAAGGAGTTCCCAGA